>OW569326.1:7508722-7611222 GCA_937595015.1 Polyommatus icarus
AAATTTGAGCATTTTTCATTTTAAAGTCGGGAAATAAAAGCTTTGCCATGGGTTTTATTAAAATTTCACTGATTGCACAGTCGGTGAAATCACTGAAATGAATGTTTGGCAGTGGGTTTTATAACATGTTGTACAGCAGTCGGGGAAATTAATACTATAATATAATATTTTGGGAATTTGGTGGGAATCGCAGAGACAACCAATTTTCAATTGTTATGCGACAGCCAGGTGCTGCTTGGGGATTGATGGGGTAACATTTACACATTGTGCAGTCGGGGAAATGAATGTTTGTCAGTGAAGTTTTTTTCTTAGAATTTTGTGCATTGCACAATCGGAAAATGAATGTTTGGTTGTAGGTTTTATAAAAATAACGCACACTGTAATTTGGCAGTGGTGTCCCGTGCATTATATTTCTCTATGGGCAGTGAGATTCATTAATATTTTGTACATTGTACAGTCGTGGAAATTAATGTAAGGTAGCGGGTTTAACTATAATACTAGCTGTCATATAAATTTAAGATAAATAATTTTGCAATAAAATAAAATTGCGTCTATAATAATTAAAGATCTAAGCTATCCTATCTCTCAAGTTGGAAAAAGCACACATAAAAAAAAAGAAACATTAAAATCGGTTAAGTAGTTTAGGAATCCATCGCGGACAAACATCGTGACTAGATCTTATTTCTGTGGTGACAGGAGATGTATATATATTAGATTTTACAGTATGCATAATATTAGTGCACGTTTTGCAGTAGATTTTGCAATAGATTCTAATAACGCACATTGTACTATGTACACTCTGGAGTTTGGCAATGGTGTTTCTTTTATTATTGTACGGTTTGTTTTAACGCGCTGATATCAGGAACTACTTTTTCGAAATGATAATTATTTTTGTGTGCCCCAGTGCATTTAATAAGGATAGCCTAGAGCATCCAGGCTTGCTATTTGATTTAAGATACAAGCTGTATTCAAAGAGGTCAGTACACTTGTTAGTGCAACATTATTTTAAGATACGAGCTGAGGAATAAAAGAATATTGCATTTTTTTACATTTTATTATACAAAATAAATTTTTGACGACAAATAGTTACATTTGGGGTCCTTACGAAATTCTAAGCTCCCAAGAGAGCGCCGCAAGAATGTTCGAGACGTTGTAAAAATTCAGTTTTTACAAAAGTTACACAATTTTAAAAGTTAAAACATTAACAACGTTACATTTTCACATCTACCACTAATGGATTACTTTATGAATGGCGTTGGGTATTAAGAAAATAAGATTTCGGTGAGGTGGTACGAAATATGCGAAAACGACCCTGGAAGAGATCTAATCTAATACATCGCGTCCTAAATTATACCATCTGATATCTAAACATGTATAGCGGAACACTGCAACTATAAATAACACATCTATTACTTTATAAGAGATCTAACTATAAATACTTTTTTACCTATTAGCCTTCGGTGTAAATGCGGCCTCATACTTCATCGACAGATGTATCGTTGAGAAGCATCCACACCGACGGCGTGTGAACCAGATCCTCGGTATTGAAACATCCAGATTTATGAATATATTTAACACTTTAGGCCTATAGTATTGTATTAAATTGAAACTTACGTTAACTGCGTACTGCGCAAGTCAGAAAACATCGACCAGACATGAATCCATCGTTTCTGTTACGACATAATGTTTTTGGCTTTTATAATTTAAATCTTAAGTAGGTTTACCGCACATTGAAATGATTAGATATTATACTTATTATTATGGTTATCTGAGTACGACAAGTTTGTGTGGTGTGAAGCGTTTTAACATCCAGTATAATAATTGTAGAATGGACCTTGGTAGGTATAGGTACACGTTCAAACATAATTTCGCTATTGTGTAAAAGTGTTTAACTTAACACATAATTAATCTCATGTCTTTGCACACCTATTGATTGCACATAATCGTTACTTTTACGTATTAATTAAAAATTAACATAAAATTATTTTAAAGTTCGTTCGACCAAAGGTGGCATCAGCTTTAGCAGTTGTATGATAAATAATCTTATGAAATCTATCATACAATGTCCGCGTTTGGCCGAACGCAACTTCTGTGCCTAAATAAAAAGTGTCACATTTATACATTCTTGACCAGAACATGTTGAGTAGGAAACAGTTTCGACTAATTATTATATTATACCCTTTTAAGAAACATCCGTATACCAGGTAAGGGTCAGACACACTGAGACGCAAAGTAGCATTGTATTTTTTCCAGTAATTAATTTAAAATTCAAAATTAAATTCCATTTACGCTACAAGAAGGTTCAAGATTATTTTCGATAATTTTTTAACCTTTTTGTATCGTAATAAAATCGAGTTGCACACGGAATTATTAAGAAATACCTGCAGTGCAGCGTTGTGTCTCAGTGTGACCTGACGCTATGGTAACATTATTCATCTTTGAAGTCCATATTAAAAAAACGACAAGTCATGATTTTCCAAGTTTCGGGTTAAGCACAAGTTGCATAATAATTATACGTGATGGTGTGGGACAATATTATTATTATTTATTATGCAATGGTGGATTCCTGCATTGTTTGATTTGCAGCACCAAATTGTTCAGTTTCTTACTTATTTTATTGATTGATTTCGTTACGGATCCCAAGACAAATAGCTTGTGTCGGTCTTATAGTTACACATAAGAGATGCTGTAGCTGAAATCTATGACCGCTTCAAAATATGTATGTCCTTCAAAGATAAATATCTAAGCTCGTTTAAACAGGTCCTACATAGAACTACAACGCATAGAACTATGGATCAAAAACAGATTAAGTAATTAATATGTGAACCGTTTTTAAAGTGTCTCAGACATTTTGTGAATATACAGAGGGCTTAGATAAAAATATTGAAAGGATAACAAAGTGGTACCCAATGTAGTAAGACTTAAAAATTATGATGTAACATCTCAGTTACGCGAGGTCTAAACAAAATCAATCTAAAATTTAGTTTGTTATTATTTTTAGCAATATTTCGCGAAATAAACTTCCACCTTTAAGTAAATGAGTGAGTGCACGCATAGGCATGCGCACATTCAATATGAAGACCACACGGGAAAAACAAGGAATGTCAAAAAAGTAGAATTAAGAGATAAACAGTTTTTAAAGTTTTGAAAGTCTACATTTCTTTCATTTTAGACTCTTTTAAGTGAAATATTGAAGCAACTTATTACTAGGCTAACAAATGCTTTGCATATACTTCTAAAACTTGATTTGTTTAAATAAGTTTTAAGTTATGGTTCAGATTCTAAAATTTGTGACTACATTCTATAGCTAAAACCATCGATGTCAATTGACATTTCTGGTTTTTGCATTGTATTGACATTCACTATTACAGTTCAGTTATAAAAATTACATTAGAAATATTTAAAATTTCTATGTTACTTTTATAATACATAATAATAATAATATATTAAACATATATATTTAGCATTTTTTAAATATTTTGGCCTTAATTTCTTTAAAACAAAAAAGTGTCAAATGACAACGACGGTTTTTAACGTTTGACGCGCGGACATAACCGTTTCTTGCCATCGACGAACAAATACAAATTGAGCTATAACAGTTGACTGCGATGATTTTACCCAATTCTGATTTTTGTAATAGATTCTTTCCCTAAAAAGCTAACAGATGGCATTAAAGTCAGTTTCACAAAAAAGGTGACATTCCTTGTTTTTCCCGTGTGGCCTTCATATGTAATGCGTAATTTTAAGCTATGGATTTCCGCAAAGTAACGCCTGATTCCATTAACTACTTAAAATCAATCTAACTAAATAGTTTAACTTGAAATTGTAGATAAATGATTTAGGTATTCCAAATTTCTAACTTCGTTATCATTTCATTTTCGGCTAAGCTCCACAGGTTCGTAACACGATGTCTATGCGTGGTAATTCTAACTTTATACAATATATCAAACGTAAACTAATATCACGTAAAAAGCAGTACAAGCTTTACCTAGGAGATCGTTCTGCTAAAATATACGGCTGACGATTGTTATCCAAACTACCTGCCTTTTCTTTAAGCGAATTGCGAAAAGTTGATTTGTTATAAAATATCAGTGAGTGTAAATTTTATTTCTTCTCTTCGTGAGGATGCAAAGTATTTAATTTGTATTATGTATGCATATTAGAGAAAAGACAAATAATGTGAGACAAGTTACGTATGAGATTCTTCTGGTTGTATATTCTATAGTGACATAAGTCATTACAGTACAACAAAACAGTCTTTATTCAACTATAACTTGTAAGAGGGGCATAGAAACATTTTGATATAAATAAATATGAGTGTTACTCTCGGTCTAGATTAAGAATTTGATCGAAAAATTGACTAGTGAATCAAATAAATATAAAATTAAACGCCAGAACAGTTCGTGAAAAAACTAGTTTCTATCATAGCACGTTTTTAACGCGCAGAGTTTTGACTCTTTAATTTATAACTTGGAAAACTTGCAACATTGTTTTTTCAAGTGTTAGTAATATTATAAAACGCGCTCAGAGTTATATTACATCGGAGATTACGAGAGTCACTCTTACATCATCGGCACAAAGTAGAGCCACCCACAGACATAGATCAAGATAGATACCGAATTTGTATGTACTTCGCGTGCCACATCGCGTTCCCAAACGACGAGCAATGCTCGTCTTTCGAATGTCTGTTCTTTAGTCTGCTATCGGAATTTAAAAAATGCCTAAATGCCTAAAAGTGCTGTATTGAGCTGTATAAATTCAAATAGAAACGTTGGCCTTGATAATGGACACGTTTCTTATCATCGGTACATCGCAGTAAGTAGTAAAAAAATGGCACGCTCGTTTTCATACAAATAGAGCGACATGCGGTATCTATCTTGATCTATGTCTGTGGAGTCACCGGTAAAATAACTCCGAACGATCGACATGCCGATCGACGACCAAGCTCAACGCTAATTATTATCTCTAACACGTAACGTTATCGTATCCTGCTATCTATTTAGCATCAGCGGTTGTCGTGACGAAGCAACAAACAAAACATCAGCTGCTGCATCACCTTCTGAGCGCATTCACAATACGTCCGATTCGTACCTGTGAAAATACGGTCCGGAATAGACGTACGATCGAGGAAATTGATTCCTAGGCAGTTGACAGACCAACGCGCAACGTCACTTGGTCGGATCAAGTCAATTCAATGTAAATTGTGATCTATCGGCTGAGTTTGACGTAACGCGACCAAACTACGTAGGTGTACGCCTAGGAATCACCTTCTCTGATAGTACAACTATTCCACGAAAGCTTTCGCACTAAATCTGGCTTCGCATACTTCTTTCCGTCGTTTGCGATGCGGCGGAACGGGTACGGATCGGACGTACCGCGAGACCGCTCCTACTCCGTTTCTATATAATTTGGCATATCCTAAACATTGCTCCCGAGATTAGCCGAAGGTTCACGACAATCGCCGACGCCGATGGGGGATTTAGTCAGTCTCGTGGGGGTCGGGCGGGTGCTGCGGGATGTAGTTCCACCGCGCGCGGACCGCGTCGTTCGCGTGCGCTCGGGAGTCCGACGTCAGTCGTCCTCGCACGACGTTGAGATGGCGTTGGATGTAGGCCTCCGCCGGCGCGAGCTCCACGGCCCGCGTCAGACACTTCTCGGCCAGCTCCAGTTGGCCGCGCTCCACCGCCACTACACACAGGTTGTGCAACGCCTGTACGTTATCCGCCTCCAGCTCCAGGATACGAAGGTAGCACTGGAAATTGACAAATTGATATTGTTACTTCGAGTTACATCTTTTGATAGATTACTACGGCTTAACAGATTTCCAATAAAGTTCCAGAGATGTTTCACCTTGAAGCGTGTTTTATTCCCTCGAACATTTCCCCTTCGAACACATTCCCTCGAGCACACGAAATTAACATAGTTTCTACAGATCAGATACCTAACAATGATAAGCAGGCTAGAGACAGGTATGCCTGAACAGGTCAACTGTTCAGGTAAACCGTAGTGTGTATGTTACAGAACTGTGCAGGTTTTGCCTCAACTTTCTCTGGAAGGCGTAACTGCACAGGCAAAACTGTCAGTAACGCCCTTGCCTTTATGGTCTGCTTTAGAGACATCAAACAAACTCCGTAATTTTTTTCTGGCATACGGTCAGACGGACGGACTGGACTTCGTGGTCACATTGAATTTCAGCGTCAATTTATAGCCAACCGGAAGACTTTGTGACTACGAATTTTTAGGTGATACCACCAGTTTAAAACCGGCCGCACACATACATATACGTTTTCCGTATGCGATTTCCGAATTCGTTTTCCGTATTGAGTACACACAGTAGAAAATACATTAATTGCCGCACACGTTCTTTTTCCCCATACGGAACGAATTCCGTACTTACATTACAAGATCAAGGGGGCGCGCTCGCGCGTGAAAAAAACGAACATTTGCGCCAGTCTCACGAAACTGAATACGGAAATCGAATACGTAAAACTTACGTTTGCGGCCAGCCAGACGTAGATTCTAATTCACCACGCCTATTCGTGTAGCCTCATCAGGGGCACTTTTTAAAGCTAAGATAACTCACAGCTTCGGCAGCATCCAAGTCTTTGACGGAGTTGATGTAGATGTCTCCGAGGAGGACGAGGGCCTTGATGTGGTCGGGGTGGTGGCGGACCAGCTGCTTGAGGAAGGGCGCGGCCTCCAGCGGCCGGCGGCGGTCAGCCAGGAGCAGAGCCAGGTTGAACAGAGCAGATCTGAAAACATATGGAAGAATGCTGTCAACGTGTTGTGAGGAAATTCAGGGGAAGTTCGCGGACCAAAGTCATTCGGTAGTTTAATGTCAATTCGATGTTGTAGTTGTGACTGGGTTCGACATAACACGACCAAATTACGTACGCTATTTGCCTGTGAATCTACATTAGAAACTGTGTTTCATGTTTTATTGAAATTCAGCTCCTGGCGGGGTTGATTTGGAGGGAGATTTTTTTTTATTTACTTAGTATCATTTGTAACTTCTATAGACGTGTACAAAACTTTATATTATGTCTTCCTTATCTTCTTTTCCATAACTCAAGAGAAGTTTTGGAGGACACGGTGAGCTCAAAAGAAGAATCGGCCAACATCCAGGTCCGGATATATATTTTTATGAGTAGTATTATAATAGACCATTTTAATTTTTCCGCCCCTATGTACAAACTCTGCCGCCATCCTAGGACGTTGACGCCCCCCTAGGGCGCCCATAGGCCATGGCCTACACTGCCTATACATAAATCCAGGGTTGCCAACATCTATTATACTTATCTTTATTCATTTTACTGCGGGAAAACAACCATTAAAATTTCACGCAGTAGTTTTTTTATAATATTATACACCATACGTGTCTCACCGGAAGTCGGGTTTGAGGTGTACGGCGGCGCGGAACCAGTGCTCTGCGCAGTCGGCGTCGCCCTCGTCCATACACACCATGCCCAGGTTGAAGTGCACGCGCTCGTTCGTCGCTGCACACACGAAATAATATAATGACACGATAATATAATATTATAATGAGTATTATGGAGCAATAACACTGGACACTGGTGTCCGATCCTTTAATGTGATGATGTATGGCATATTTCATAGACAAATTAACTCTCAAAATCTCAAAACATTAAAGGATCGGTTACTGGTGCGGGACATATTGTATATTATAGTCCGTGCGTAACTAGTGGCCGCTCTGCTGGTATAAGAGTGTATGGGCAGAGCGGCCAACTAGTTGCGCACGGTCTATACTAGATGACGTCCGCAACTCCGTAGCGCTAAAATTCCGCTAAAATTCCGTGAATTTTTCCGGAATAAAAAGTATCCTTTATCCTTTCCCGGGACTCAAAGTAAAAAAAAAAAAGAAAAGTATCTCCATAACAAATTGCAGCAAAATCCGTTCAGTGGTTGGGCGTGAAGAAGTAAAAGACAGACAGACAAACAGACACACTTTCGCGTTTATTATATTAGTTTAGATGGAGATTGGAGGACGTCCATAATATGCATAAACTTAATGTAGGATACATAAATATATTTTACAAGTAAAGCGGTACGAGTAACTCCATCAATCTATCATAAGTCGCGATGCCTTTTTACCATCGAGAACAACAGTTCCAGCCCGCTTAGACAAAGTACCTTTCGTTAAAAACGATGACGAAATTCGTTATCAAAATAATAATAATAATATAATAATATCTATGGACGCTTCACACCACGTCAATCTGGCCCCGTGCTAAGTACCTGAAGGACTTGTGTTACGGGTACCAGACAACGGAAATATATTTAATACTTTTATATTATACATATATTTAAGATTTTTATTATATTATACACATCCATGACCCAGGAACATTGAAAAACTTTTTGTTCCGTCGGCGGGACTCGAACCCGCGACCTCCGGCTTGAGCTGCCACACACTCTACCCACTGAGCCACAGAGGTCGTCAAAATGTATGCGGTTTGACATAAGTCATCGCTAAATGACATTGCGCTTTCGAAGACTAATGTCAAATCCCATACATTTTGATAACGAATTTCGTCATCGTTTTTAACGAAAGGGACTTTGTCTAAGGGGCCTGAGGCCGTAGACAAAGTATCTTTCGTTAAAACGATGACGCAATTCGTTATCAAAATGTATGCGGTTTGACATAAGTCATCGCTAAATGACATTTCGCTTGCGAAGACTAATGTCAAATCCCATACATTTCGATGACGAATTTCGTCATCGTTTCTAACGAAAGGGACTTTGTCTACGGCCTCTGGTTAGATATCTTAAAGAGAACTGGTGTAGAAGGTACTTACAGTCCCTAACGAGTAGTTTAAGCAGGCGTTCCTTGGCGAGGTCCCGCAGGTCCGCAGCGCCCAGCTCCTGCAGCAGGATGGCGGAGTTGAGCAGCGCCTGCTCGTGCTCTGGCTCCAGCTCTAACGCCTTGTCGAGATACGCCAGCGCCTGCGACGCCTTGCCCTGCTCCAGAAGGACTACTCCGAGCTGGAAAGTATTTCAGTCCATTTTACAGCATAGCAATAAAAGTTCGTCTTTGATAAAAAAAAAAAAAAACACGGAAAGCAGTGTTGATTTCTATTCTGAAGCCTGCATCTTGGATGCATGTGAAGCATCCAGCCTCCAGGTTTTACTGAATAGTTTTGAACAATTTTCTAATCTAACTACTTACTAATAGTACTGTCAGAGAAGTTGATTCTTAGGCATATGGCGGACCTAATTAATTTGGTCGCGTTAAGTCAAACCCATCCGACCGATTATGGCTTACATTGAATTAAAATAAGCCGACCAAATGACGTTGGTATGTCAACTACCTAGGAATCGATTTCCTTGATGGTAAATTAAAGTCAGAATAAGACAGCGTTTCCACCAGAGATGTGTTACGAGGAGTGTATTTTTAAGATCCAATAGCATCGCCGCGCTAAGCGATGTTTTGGCAAGCTCACGTCATTGAAGCGTTTCTATTGGTTCTCAAAAACACATTCCTCGCAACACATCTCTGGTGGAAACACAGCCTAAGCATAATGTACAACGATACTTACGTTATAGTAAATATCCGGGTTGGTACTGTCATACAGCAGCGCCCGTTCGTACACCTCCTGCGCCTCCTTGGTCCTGTTCAGCTTGATCAGGATGTCCCCTCGGTTGATGTACGCCTGGGTGTAATCCGCCCGCATGCTGATCGCCTGTCGATACAGCAGGTCCGCTTCCTCCAGGCGTGACGCGTTCTTGGATATCAAATTCGCCAGATTGAGGAAAACGTTCAGATGGTTCGGGGCGATTCTGGCCTGGTACGATTCGCCGGGCTTAGCCTTGGGCAGGAGCGATTTGGCTTTGACGTAGGCCTCCTCGGCCTCGCGGTACTTTCCCAGGTGGTTGTAGGTCCGGCCGACGTTGATGTGAGCTCCGACGTCGTCCGGCTGGACGCCGACGGCCGTTTTGAAGAACTCCAGCGCCTCGGAGTACTTCCCTTCCCCCTCGAGAGCGTGGCCGACGTTGTTGTACAGCTTCGCATTGTTTCTGTTTACCTGTAACCGAAGAAAAGTCAGAGCACAAGGAGTGTAATGAAATTTTGTATAATTCAGAAAAAAATGATCAATGGATGCACTATCAAAGAAAGTGATTTATGTGCAGAAGAATTGATTCATAAATGGCGGACCTACGTTATTTGGTCAAGCTATGCCAACAATTCACAAGTTGTGATTTATTATCAGTCAATATTAAGCGCAATACACACTGAGCCCGCCGGGCTGTCGACATAATATATTATGTCGGCAACTTTTTGTCGGCGGTCTAGTTGGCGGCTTCACATAATACAAGTCGGAAAATTTGGTCGGCGGCATGTCGGCGGCTTGAGATGAGAAATTTATTTGGCAGTCAGTGATTGGTCAGTGATTGCCGCGTGTAGGTTGTGTCGCCGGGCAACTGAGTGCAGGCGTACCCAAGCCGCCAACATGTCGGCGGGTAACACGTGGGGGCGCATGTTGCCGACATCATTCTTTTCATACAGGCCGCTGGGTTGTGTCGCCGGGCTTTGTCGGCGGCCCGGCGGGCTCAGTGTATATTGCGCTTTATTGATAACCCAATCAAATAACGAAGCTCCACCTACGAATAATTTTCTCTTACTTTAAAATTATTACGAACCTTCAGTCCAGACGCGAATATTGTGTACTCAGATTTCCAGTCCCAATTTCGTACGTAGGTCTTGGCGCTGAACGCCACGATCAGGGTAACGAGCAGAGCTCCGGCCAGCCGGGGTCGTTTCTTTGCGAACAGCCTGAAGCCCTGGGCGATGAGCAGACACCAGCCCATCGATGGCATGTACAGAACCCGCTCGGCGACTACGAAGCCCACAGGGAAGAACAGGTTCGACGCCGGTATGAATGGCAGTACCAGTAGCGCTAGGCCCTGAAAATATATGGCGTACAAGTTAGTTACAAGTAGATCATGGATGATGTATACACATGATACAAGTTATAGAATTACATTTACAGTATTAGAACGTGTGTCCGTGTTAACGTGAGAATGTTATTTTTATAATAATTATATTATGCTGGTGCATTAAAGATGGTCAGTCTAGTTTGTGGTCTAGTTAAGCTCGCGCCGATGTAACCAGGTCGTACATGCGATTTGTGTGTAACATAATATTTTGTGTAACTGTGTACCTAACTGAACAGTAAATTAATTTTTGATCGGGTGTGAACTTTCATTTATTCTCTCAACTTAACTTAGTCTCGATATTAACCTAAAATTTCTGAAAAATTCCACACCAAAATATCTCGAATGCTTGTCTGGTTTCTAAAGGTTGTTGCATTATTTTTGTGGGCATCGTTATTTATGTTGGAAAATAACATTTTCTAAACATCTAAAATATTATGGCTTCTTTAGAAAAGTTGTGCGAAATACTCTTGACCAAGTATTAGGACACCTTAGATTTTAGAAGGTAGGATCAAGGCAGAAGGGAGGAACTAATGACACGAGCGTTAACTGTTAGTGTCTAAACCATGCCGAAGATACGCGGCCAAAGTTCGGCAAGACTACGTTTGCAATGTATTTTAAATTACAGATGACACACCATGCCGAAATTACGCGGCTATAGCGTACAGCCGAACTTCGGTCGAGCGTAAGTTCGGCAGCGATTCGGCGGTAGTGTTTTTTTTTCGGCGTCAACTTGGCGGCGTTTAAGGCGCGTTAATCACGGAGGTGCTCCATGCACTGAATACTCGGACAAAGTTACGCAACCGAATTTCCGCCGCGTAATTTCGGACCTTATCGTGTGTCATATCAGCTGAATGCGTCGGAACGTATATCGGCCACGGAACTTCGGGCGCGTATCTTCGGCATGTGTGTTTAGACATTAAGGTAGTGTTCACACCAAACTGACTGTGAGCCGCCGAATGTGAGCAGGCTCACTGTGAGCCCCAGTGTCAACATGAAAATATACGGTATCGAATGTCCGCGCCTACGCCTAGCGTAGTAGTAGCGACAAAGTGAATATGCATGGAAATATAATAAACTGCGTAACGATCGCTCACATTCGGCGGCTCACAGTCGGTTTGGTGTGAAGACGGCCTAAGACTAACCATAGATAGAGCGGAGGAGCGAGTCCGCAGAGCCTGTACCCCAGCGAACAGGAGGGATACAGCGAGGGCCAGGGTGGCGAGGTTGCGGGGGTCGTCCCAGGACTGCAGCAGCGGTACGGTTCCCATGGTCCAGTCGCAGCACAGCGCCTCCGGCAGCGTCAGCAACCACGTGTTGAGGGCGGGCAGGTAGGCGAACGTCAGATGTCTGAAGGGTGACAAAGAGTTCAATATTATTACTCTTGTACAAAATCAGAATATTATGTATCTACAATTTTCGCCTGTTGCATTGTCTCAAGATACGTCACTAATGACGTCAGCAACAGGTTAGGGCCGGGACACAAAAACACGGCACGGCGCCGTACGACGTCGTGCCGTGTTTTTGTGTCCTGGCCCTTAGTTAGATTTTATTTGAAAACAAAAGAAGGCTCAATGCTATCCATACTAATACTAATATACTAATTACTAATATTACTAATAATATTATAAATGCGAAAGTGTGTCTGTCAGTCTGTCTGTCTGTCTGTTACCTCTTCACGCCCAAGCCACTGGACCGATTTTGCTGAAATTCGGTATGGAAATACTTAGTCCCGGGAAAGGACATTGGATACTTTATGTCTCGTAAAATGTACGGTTCCTGCGCGATAAACGAGTTTTGGCGCAACGGAGTCGCAGGCGTCATCTAGTTAGGTATAAATAACACTGTCTGTCTGTCAAGAACCGCTTGAGGAAAAATCTTTTGTTTTATGGATTGGTTTATCTTTCGTCAGATAACTTTTACTTGAGGTATGATGTTTTATATTATTTTTCGTTCGCCATCTATTAAAATACCAAATCTGAGTAGAAAATCCCCCCTCCAAAAACTACCTAAAACTGTAAAAAGGAACAAAATCGTTGCCTAAAGTTTCATACAGGCATCGCGAAGTAACGAAGCCATTTTGCCAGGTGTAAACTTTAAATTGATGTACTTTGTTCAATAAATAATTATTGCCTCAGCTACGAAGGTGATATGAATATTTAAGGCCTCATCGAGGAGAAGGTAGCGATCTATTAATTATTTAAGTAATCGATATCGAGCTGTGCTTATACCATAAATGGAAACACTATTATGACTATAAAATGTACGTTTAAAACTTCACCTGAATCTAGGTATTCCAAACGATTCTAGGAATTCTGTTAAAAATTATGTTCTTATTGTGTCGACATCCTTAATTTACCTCCACTTAAATTCAGTGGGGGTTGGTACTACTAATATACATAATATGATACTCTGTGGTTTTGACAGAAAATACCTAATCATTTGTACAGAAACCCATTGTGTCCTTGTTCAGTTGAACAAGGCTAGTTAGCAGTAACAGTTTTGGGTTTAAACTTTAATAAAGTCTTTAAACGTCGCGTCGATCTAATTTAGTTTGCGTTGATCGATTAGTTTGGGTTGAATAAATGACGAACCTTTGTTCGTTTAATAATTAATATAAGCTGTAGGCCTGATCGAGTTATAATCCGCTTGGTGTCTGTTTTACAAATGACTAGTCATTGGACAGTACTAGCGTGGTACTAGTAATTGGACAGAGTACAAAAACACAATATTTATTATGGTTGCTTTAAAAACTACCTGTTTTTCTTTAAAATCAGGCGTTCTATTACTTTAGAAATAGGCAGTTTTTGAAGCAACCTTAATAAATATTATTGTGTTTTTCTGCTTTGTCCAATGACTAGTACTGTCCAATTTACTAGTCATTTACCCTATAGGTATTTTATTCCAAATCCAAAAAAGGAGGTTATCAATTCGACGCGTATGTATGTACTACCTATGTAATATTTGCAAAATTGACCAGTTTTAGTATATGGTCTGCATCAGCGTCTGAACAAAATAATATGTGCCTTTCAAAAGTATGTATGTATGTATGTTTTTATGTTTGTGTTCCCATATCTCCGGAACTACAAGTCCGATTTGAGTAATTCTTTTTGTTGTACTAGGTATGGTCCAACCATAGAGTAAGGAAAATATAAACGGGAATACTGCAAGTGTAATCAAAATCGGTCCAGTAGTTTTTGAGATACGCAATTTTAATCCTTAATTAGTAATTATTTGTTTTCGTACTTGGCGGGTGGGGGCGAAGCGCCGGCGGGGTTATCGAAGCGGGTGAACACGGGCAGCTGTGCGCCCATGACGTGGAGTCTGGCGGCCAGCAGCCCTAACGTGGCGCAGCACACCGTCGCCATGCGCCGCGCCGCCTCCGTGCACGCGCAGCTCCACGTACCCCATGACTCCATCCACGACTTCCCGGAGGTATTGCGCCGCTAGAATTGAATTAATGATTGTATGATTGTATCACATAACACAAGCCATGACAATTATAAAACAGCACACAACGGCATAAACTATAGGTCTACCAGAATCTGATGGCAAAAAGTGGGAAAATAAATTGACTCTAGCAATACAGGGGTAATTGGAATAAAACATTTTGATCCATTTTTTTCCTTATAGCGGCTGATTCTGTGTGTGAAACATGCAAATATTATATTTAAAATCTATCCAATGATCAACTGTCAAGGATACTTTTTGAAAATCTGCCGTCAAAATTTGCCATCAGATTCTGGTAGACCTATACCTATAAAATTATTGATTCGCTCAAAAGTATGATCTTTGGATAGAAATATAATAGACACTATAATATGAAAATGTTGTATAATAATACGTTAGATATTTTAAATATGAGTGTTTCTGCCGCTGCGTTAAGAGTCCGTATACGAAATTTTGTCGATTTTGCCGAAATTGCAAAGGTTCGCTACAGAAATATTATTAGGTTTTAGCCCCTTATTAGACTTAGTTGTTTTGAATCGTGTTTTTTTGGCACAATTTGTTTTTTCTTTTTTCTCGAATTGGATAGAATTTTATCTTATAAATTATTTCTGTCGTTTTCTTTTTATAAATTACAGCTCCAACTTTCCGAAATTAACAGCAATTCTTTGCCCATTTTCTCTAAAATTTTGCCGAGTTACATATTTTTTTACTCAACTATTTATTAATAAAGTGATAAAAAGTAATTCCAACATTTTATAGACGAGTTTCTCAACAGTACATTGTATTTTTTTCATACCGTTAAGACGTCAATATAATCCATAAACAGGTGATATTCTAAACCTTTTGTCGCGGGTTTGAGTTGGATTATTTAAAAATACTTAAAAAAATAAAAAATCTAGCTCCAACATTAGATTATAATTGAAATGATCTTACATGTTGTGCATTAAAACTTATAGAAATACTGTATTTTAACTGTTAAATTACGTCTATAAAATCAGCGAAATCGGCAAATTTCGTATACGGACTCTTAAGACTCAAGAGTTAGGAAGGAGGATGCTAACAAAGCTTTAGCCGTTCACAATCATTAGGAATATTGAATTATTTGCTGACTACCGAGTATCGCGATTCTTTACAACGCAGGTCGGCCATTTAAAATGTTCGGCATTACAAAGATTAATATTTTCTATTCAAATTTAAAAGAAAAGCAATCTCCAAAAGGCCGAAAGCCCTGAAAAGAACGCCAGCTTAATCAAGATGAAAGCATCGAGATAGGTAACAAAGGCTATTATATATTACAGCCTCAAGTTAAGGTAACTGTTTATAAAATTGCCGCCATTTTTGAAATAATGAAATCAACTGAAAATTGGAATTTCGAAGTAGTTTAAAACGGAGCGATAAGGGCATTTGCCGCGCGCAAACGTTTGCCGAGCCAGGAAAATGTTGTTTGCATTACGAATAGGCGGAATAATAGTCTAGTTAGGGGATGTTCGGCTTACTCGACAACTTTGTTACACTTCTAGTTCGTATTGTCGTACTCGATGTTATTCTCTGTATTTTAAATAAATAAATAAATAAATAAATCTTTATTTCAGACTAATTTTGTCCATAGATTTGTTAGTGACAGTTAGTAACAATTAGCTTATATAAGTATATTAGTAGTGTTAGTATAGTAATCAGTATAATCATATTTTATTTATGACATCAAGCCTATCCCTATCTCCATCCAGTGTTTTTGAATGGGACAGTCTAATTTAGAGGCAATGACCTTCAGAATGCTGTTTTCACTGCTACGAAGTCTATGCAATAACGAGGCTACTTTTTTGCGCATCAGTGCGTGAAAGCCGTCAACGCGAGACTCGGCAAACATTTTTGACGCACTGCAGCGCCATGGTAGCCCCATCAGCATTCTGAAGACATTGTTGTATTGGACGCGCAGGACGCTGTAGGTTCGGCGCAGATATGTCAGCCACAGGCCACCCGAATAAAACGACTGACAGAACGCTTTAAACAGAGTGGTTTTGACGTCCGTAGTACAGCGAGAGAACCTGCGAGCTATCATATTGCCCCTCACCGCCAGCGCCCTGCGTTCCCTTTCAATGTCCTCATCGTCTCTGAGGTCACTCGTGACAATATGACCCAGGTACTTAAACCTGCTGACCAGCTCCAGGGGAGTGCCACTGAGGCATATTGGAGGCACACGGCGAACTATCTGCTTTGGCGTCAGGAATATTAAAATGTTGCTCTTTTTAGTGTTATAAGTAAGACCGTGTGCCTCCGCATATGCCTCACACACATTTAACAGCTTCCTCAAACCTGCCACCGAAGGACTAAGAAGCACCATGTCGTCTGCGTAACTTATGCTATTAACACTCATACCGTCAATGAAGCAGCCGACATGCATGCTACTCAGCCTCTGGATCAGCTCATTTATGTACAAATTAAACAGCAAAGGCGAGGTACGTCCACCCTGTCTCAAGCCGCAGTTCAGTCTGTAGATATCAGACAGAGCACCAGCCCAGCGCACCTGATTTTTCTGGTTTAGGTACCAGTACCTGAGAAGTGAGATGTACTCCTCCGGAACACCCTCTCTCCTCAACTTGTCCCATAGAATATCGTATACGACCAGGTCGAACGCCCGGGACAAGTCAAGGAAACAGGCATATACCGACGTCCTTCTCATCGTATAATATTTGACAGTGTGTTTGAGAGTTAAAATAGCACTCTCTGTTGACACACCTTCTCTAAATCCAAACTGTGCATCGTGGATTGAAACAAAATTAGTCAGGGTACCTAGCAACACACTGTCAAATATTTTAGCAGCCGTGGTGGCAAGTGAGATGGGCCGATAGTTACTCGTGTCAGACGCATCCCCAGTTTTATTTTTGACAACAGGCACCACTATTGTTGCCATAAGCGCCTCAGGTAGATAAGAATGACTTAGGCACAGGCTGAAGAACAGCGAGAGTACTCGGGGAAGGTGTACGCCCGCATACCTAAAATGTTCAATGGAAAGACTGTCGTGGCCCGGCGACTTGCCACAATGCATTTTGCTAATAATTTCAGTTATATATTTAGCCGGTATTTTATGATTAAATTTAGCCACGGCAGCCTTGCCATATCTGCTAGATTGGTGTGACGAAGCCAATGGCGAGACCACGGTAAACTTATCTTTAAATATATTAGCAATCCCCTGGTGATCAGAGACGCCGTTTACAGTCTTCGGAAGGCTAGGCCTGCCGTTCAATTGGTTGGTCTTATTCCAAAAGCTTTTAAATTTTTTCTTAGAATGGTCTGAAGCCAAAATATCCATTTTAAATTGGTCTTGCCTATTTTGGCACCATTTTAACTTAGATTTAAAATGTTTTCTAGCATTCGACATTTTGTTATACAAATGACCTTGTGACGGTCGTCCAGCCAAGATCCAATTTTGAAATGCAAGCCTAGCCTCACGATGAGGCTCAGCCACATACTCATTCCATCCCATAATATGACCACCTTTTCTTTTACATTTCTTTCGAAATGTTTTTATAGCTGATTGTGATAATGTGTTAATAATATCATTGTACATACCATCTAAAACTAACATATGTTTCTTATCATTGCAAAAATTATCACAGCATACGGAAAACTCCAATGGAAAATCTATTAATCTAAGTTTAGAGTTACAGAGACTTTGATACTCTTTTATTTGTGAAGAGGACCTTTTTATGTACATATTGTGTACTTAAAAACTTTGGTTTTGTAACACACTAAGGCCCGTATTTTTGGTCAGTACTCAAGATGCATCTCGATCTCAATAAGTACACGATTGCTCTGTGATTGGTTGGCTGTCAAAATTTGGACCAATCACACAGCCGAACCGCGTCTTGAGACCGGGTCGCATCTTAAGTACCCAAAAATACGGGCCTTAGTGATTTTTTGTAAAATTACAAAGCTTTCTCGTACCTTCATAAAATATATTCTAAACGCAAGCACAGGTTACTTATTAGTAATCTGTGTTGGTGTGTTAGTTATTACTAATAAGTTACTACCAATGTTACTACGTAAACTTTTGCCTACAAAGTTTTGCCTACGGGAATTCCCTGTGCTATAGAATCCTGTAACGCTCTAAAAGAAGTAATCGCAGGTACCTTCTGCGCGACGAAGATCTCGTAGACCACGCAGACGGCCGTGACGGTGATACCCTGCTCCTTGCACAGCATCGCCACTCCCACGCACACCGTACACAGCACCACGTACAACCAGCCTGGAAAAAACGTGTGTTTACATTAGAGCCCTTCCATGCGGGGTTTTTGTTACGCTCGTTTGTATCGATACGCAAGTTGAACGCTCAGCAAACGGAAGGAAGCCGACACGTTTAAAACTTGTCGGCTTCGCATGAAATATGAAAACGCACAGAAGACGAGCGCATCAGAAACGCTCATCGTCAGTGCGCAAAAATATCTTCGTGTGGAAAGGCCCTAAGCCTGACCTTTGCCTCTACTACGAAGCCTCTGCTTTGACATTTTGAAGAATTTGGCAAAGAGATTCCGGGCTGGGAGAGTAAGCGTTAGGAAAGTAAATACAGTTTAGTAACGGGACCCGGCCTCTAACATTCAGCTGAATGGTTGCTTGTCACTACTCACTACTAGACTAAACAGGGTCATTGGTCAAGCCTGATCATGAGACCGTAACCAAATATACACCTCTACAATTTCTACATACTATTTTTTAAAGATTGAATCACATAAGCAATGGAAACTTGCTGATATACTGTATCTGATACGTGGTATCAGGTACCCAACACAACGAAGGAGACGAAAGTTTATTATAGTACAAACGCTGCGAACAATTCTGTTTTATGTAGAAAATTTCGCAAACACGAGCGCACGGTATATAAAACTTTATGTCACTGTACCTCGAATGTTTGTTTTAATAACTTAAAGCCGCTTAAATATAAGCGGAGCACAGATAAGAATGAAATACTCATACATTACCCTAAAGCGTAAGGTTTATGTTCATTATTTTGGAACTATAGCGCCGCAAGCGATTCAGCGAAGTTCTCCGATAGGGCTTATCACCCACTCCACCGTAGGGCAGAGGGCCGAGGGGAGGGGTAACGATATGACGCTAAAGCCCTTCTTTACTGCCAGCTCGGAGTTGTCAGTTCGACTCTGTATGTTAATCGTGGCAGTTAAGATACTGTGGAATTGGCAAATAAGTTTATCATTATATTTTGAAACGCCAAATCTTGTCTACTCGAGGACAACTAACGAAATAATAAGCCGTGCTCACTCTTCACAGTAATTTAACACACTTTGTGTTTGTTTCGGATTTTTAGTGTCGGAGAATTTGTAAATGGTGTGAAATGTATGTTTTCTAGGTGAGAACTTAGGGTCTATACAGACGAACTGCAATCCAACCGCAAATTGCAGTTCAAGTGCAGTTTGAATGCAGTTGACACGACTGCAATATACGAGCCATTATCAACTGCATTCAAACTGCACTTGAACTGCAATTTGCGGTTGTATTGCAGTTGAAATGCGGTCCGTCTGTATAGACCCTTAGTAAAGATTTTCGTAATAGAAAAGCATGTCCCTCAGGCCTATCTCCGGGTTTAGGCAACACGTTTTCTTTATCGCTTCTTTATAGAACCGCCGATCAAAATGTATCGAAGTGAAATTACATGAGTCAAATGTCCTCGAACGCTTATGTCAATTCCATACATTTTTGGTCGGCGATTCTCCAAAATAGAGATAAAGAAAACGTGTTGGCTAAGACCTCCGAGATCATAGTTGTCACTATAGACCAGCGGTACTTAACCTTTTTTTTACAAACACGCGTTGTGGTCTTAATGTCACATGCCGGAAGCAAAAATTTAAGGGTGAAAAAATAGCGTTCTTCAAAATTACCGACTCAGAAGCTTTTAGAAGTGGAAAAAAAATCACGGCGACTTTGCACTATTTTGTCGGTGGGTGTGAATTTTAAAGTGATTTGACTCCACGGGTCACTGATAGAGGTTGAGTATAGATGGACACAGGAGTTGCGGTGGTGGAATGTGGTCACTCACCTGTGGTGCGCCTTCGGGAGGCTGCGCGAGCGTAGCAGAGTAGGGCTGCGAGGAAGAACAGAGAGGACAGCATCTCCGCCCGACCAACCACTCCAGTTACCTGCCAATCATAGAAATATATTAGTGGTTAGTACAATGCACAGGGAGAAATTATTTTTTTTAGAAAATCGTGTGGCTTACAAAGGTTTACTTTTGCTTTGGACAATATTAGCTCCCACACCGGTTTCAGTGACGGTGGCCGGTTTCATTGAAGTTACGCAGGAGTAATCTTATAGTGCCCAAGTATGCGCGCAGTACACGAGAGCACTCTATTCCTTTAATAGGTACTCTCATAACCCAGTGGGACGGAAGACCGACACAACTGGCGAGAGATAACGCGCAGGATCGAATTTTTACATGCCCATCCGACGCAGGAATCATCTTACTTGTCAGACAATCAGGTGATATATTATGCCTGCATTGTCCTAATCAAACTTGAAAATAACATGTTTGCAACGCAGGAATCGAACCCACGACCTTCGAGTCAAGAGCCACGATCTAAACCACTGGACCACGGAGGCGTTGATTTGGACTCTTAAGGGGCCGGGTACCCTCGAAATTCTCATACATACGTAATTCCAAAATCATTTTCTCATACGAAAATATTTAACATGTTTGAGTTGTCTTTCAGTTTAAAATAGTAATTATCTAGGTTCCTGCACAAAAATTTACTTCAAAATATTTAAACATTAAATTTTTTTTTTGTTTTTAATTTTTTTTTAGTAAATTTAGTACTTAATATTTAAACACTAAAAATAGAGTAAAACACTAAAAAATATACAAATAAATAGTAAATTTACTACAAAATATTTAAATTCTAAAAATATTTTTTAGTTCAATTATTTTGTAGTAAATTAACTATTTATTTATATATTTTTTAGTGTTCACTCTATTTTTTGTGTTTAAATATTTAGTTGTAAATTTACTAAATAAATTTTAAAGCAAAAAAAAAAAATTGTGTTTAAATACTTTCAAGTAAATTTTTGTGCAGGAACCTAGGTAATTACTATTTTAAACTGAAAAACAACTCAAACATGTTAAATATTTTCGTATGAAAAAATGATTTTGGAATTAGGTATGTATGAGAAATTCCAAGTGTACCCGGCCTCTTAACTAAAAATTTAATATTTAAAGAATTTCCATGTAACCCAATTCCGTCAATATCGTGAATAAATTATTCGACTTGAAGATCGACGTACTTCCAGTTAAGAATTCGTTAATGTTTCATTCCGTAATAGTTGGGAATAATTTAACCGTGGTACCACTTGACAGATTTAGGTCTGATTTAATCAATGTCTGTAAAAGTTAATGCTCGAATTAGTATCACGTTACCTCTCTCGTTTTTCATATTAATTAAAGAGCACCATTAACACTAACACGTAAAATTGGGTTTTAATCTGCAAAAAATCTGAGGTTTGAGACGAATATAGAAGAGGAATCAGATTATTTTTGTCATGCTTTTTACACCGTGTTTAAAACTCTATTTTGGTTAATATATTATTTCTGGTCTAACTGAAAGTCTTTTAATGTTTTTTAAGAAGAATACTTTGTCTATTTAAATGGTGATTTTATCATAATTTCTTTACGTTTTTGTTAAATTTCCTAATACCACTTAAGGCTTAATGCTTCATAAGCAAAGCCAAAGGGCGACACTATTCCAAGTTTAAAATTGGAATAGTTAACATTTTCAAGGTATAAAAAGTATTAAATAACCTGGACGTAGACTTCTTGCAGCGGAGATTGTGTGTACACTAGATTAAACGTTTGTGCTAGGACAAACACAGTTAGGAGGGTCCGGCGGACCAGGTCCTCGAGCGCAAGCTGTTTGCGTACAAACAATACCTATACGGAATTAAAGTAAAACACTTTGTTCTGCACTCCCGTTGCGAGTTGCGACAGAATGAACGTTTTACCAGCACAAGTTGGTAATATTATATACGAGTACTAGGGTCTTTTCACCACTTTCTGATAAAGTGGCCAATAGGCTATTCACAACTTTTTTGACAGATTCTCCATGCTTGATCTGTCAAGTTAATTGGTGGATAGCCTTATCAGGAAGTGGTGAAACGGGCCCTCAACATAATATTAGCGTACCTTGCTTTTCAGCCGAAACCGAAATTTTTTTCCCGGATCGACCGAAACCGAAACAAAAAAAGAAAATAAAAAGTATTGCAATCAAAATCAAATAAAAAGTTTTATTTATAAACTGTTGAGAAAGTGTTATAGTTTTTCACAGTAAATTCCCGAATCGATGATAGGAAAACTAAGTTTTTTTTTAAACATGACGATCAGATTGTTGTTAATAATTGGGACAACACAGCTGTTCGCATGCTCGCATTGAAAGGCTTTCTCTAAAAATTATAAATGCTTACAATTTATTTAATCATCGTTAAGAAGCATCGATAAATCTAAATACTATTGCTTGGTTTGTCACTTGATGAAATTCATGTTGATGACAGTTCAAGGCGCCAATCATTCTCTCCCCATCTCTCTCACTGGCTATCTTAGATCGATGCCATTTCCCACTTCATTAGCGCCGAATGCCGATCCAGCGGGAATGTGGACATTAATTACTACAGTCGGATTAAGGGCTTTGGATTTACATGTCGTGTTCGCAGTTTGCCCACTGTAAAGATTGGATTAACACACCACGAGTTGATCAATTAACCTCATTGCACGACGGACAGCTCACAATCTTTGCTAACTGTTTGACAAAGGCAGATTACATATTTTGTGTATTAACCCACAAAAAAATTGTTGAGTTATGAATGTAGTCTTGTTCTAAATTATCTAATACTAGCGACCCGCCCGGCATCGCACGGATATAAAATATAAAGAAACTGAAAAAAATTATTAAAATCTATTGCCTATGATCCTTCAAGTGGTCTACTTCTTATCTGTGCCAAGTAACATAAAAATTGCTACAGTAATTCGCGAGATAAGACCTTTCAAAAAATTTCCCAGTTTTTTCCACATTCTCCTATTAGTCTTAGCGTGATAAATTAATATAGCCTTTATTAATTTAGCCTTCCTCAATAAATTGGCTATCTAACACTGAAAGAATTTTTCAAATCGAACCAGTAATTCCTGAGATTAGGGCGTTCAAGTTAGCCCTAAATTTCCGTAATTTTCCCCGTTTTTTCCACATTTTCCTCTATTTCTTCGCTCCTATTAGTCTTAGCGTGATAAAATATAGCCTATAGCCTTCCTCGATAAATGGGCTATCTAACACTGAAAGAATTATCAAAATTTTAATGATTAAAGGGAACAAAGGGACGTGAGGGAAAAAAGTGACTTTGTTTTATAATATGTATAGATATTGATTATGAGTACGGCTGTATTCTGTAGTACGGCATTAATCAATACGGTAATCCAGTGGCTTAGAGGGCGGCTCTTGATTCGGAGGTTTCTTTTAGTTCCCATGTTGAAAAAATGTTGTTTCTTATTGATTACAAAAAAAAAAAAGAAAATGGAGGCAATCTTGAAAAACTCATGTTAACTGGCAAGATTGAGGGAAAAAGACCACGAGGTCGCAGTCCCATGCGTTGGTCAGATCAAATCCGCACCACACTTGAGTCTACCGTCTACGGACGAAGAGGATTGATTACAACAACGATGGCTGATCAACAGATCGTCTGACGAAAAAGATGATTTATGGGTGGGCATTTAAATAGGCGATCGTGTGTCTGATCAGCTATCCGTTCCTGGGTTGTGAGCGAACAAAAATCGGTCCTACGTAGCATGCTTGGATTTCAATGAAATCGGTTATCATCACCGGAAGATTTGACCGTTGGTTTGAGTTTTTTTTATCGTTATTATAAAGTTGGTGCAACTCGCTCTTAAAAATTATGCATAATTATGGTTTCAAACATACTGCTTAAATTTCGAAGCGTAAACGGAAAGTGATGTCGCTCTTGCAGTTTTGTTTGAAAAGTTTGAAAAAATAATTAATGTTTACCTCATAAAGCTAATATATTACCTAGCAGAATTCGCTATTTCTAGCGCTAGGTATATGAGTAGTATGTGCAGTATGTCTGTCCCCCACCAGCGATAATCCAGTGTAAGAAGATCCCTGTGTGTGGTGTAGTATGTATGTGAGTGGTGTGTCATGTTATGTTGGTATTAGTTGATAGTAGGTTGATATTAGGTTGAAAATTAATGATCACGATCAGCGTGAGTAGTGTATTGTTGTTTCGACGGCGGCGGCGGCGGTGGTGGTGAGGGCTGGCGCAGCGGCCTATTCTAGAGTGTTGTTGGTGTTGGTGGTGGTGGTAATCATGAGGGATGGCGGCGGCGGCGGCGGTGGTGGCGAGGGGTTGCGTTAGCGGCGAGGGGGCAGCGTCAGCGGGGACGGCAGCGCCAGCGGGGACGGCTGCGTCAGCGGCCTCGAACGAGGGTACCGTTAGCGACGTAATTATCATGATGATGTTTTCTATGACGTCATAATTAGGTCGCGCTAGCAGTGTATGTTAGATAAACATTTTATAGTGGTTTTTCTTATCTGGCATGATAAGGCATGTGTGTGTGTGTGTGTGTGTGTGTGTGTGTGTTTGTGTGTGTGTGTGTGTGTGTGTGTGTGTGTGTGTGTGTGTGTGTGTGTGTGTGGAATAAATTGTACTATTAATAGAGTTTATAATATTATTGTTGTGATGAATGTTAGTCTTAATGTGAATATGGATACGTGTGGAAGGGAATCACTGTTACAGTCAATAATTAATGAACTTCGTGATGGAGTGTTTGAGAGAGTGGAATTTCCAATTTTACGTTCAAAATGGTAACGATTGAGAAGTTTTGAAGACTGGCCTAAGCGTATGCGTCAGACGGCGGAGCAACTTGCGGAAGCGGTTTCTTCTATACGGGTCGAGGAGATAGGACCGTTTGTTTCTGTTGTGGTGGTGGTTTAAACGATTGGGAAGATGATGATTGTCCTTGGCGGGAGCATGCGCGATGGTTTAGTCGGTGTGCGTACATACAGAAAAAGTACATGAACCATAGTGATAAAAGTGTGAGTGAGAAGGGGATGCAGGTTGATAATGATGATGAAGGGGGAATACATAAATTCAACAAATCTTCATTTACTGACTTCGAAATGTTTCTCACCACCATATCCAGTTTATTACCCATGGTAATAAACTAGTAAATAACATATTTACACTGAAACTAATATCAATTAACAACAAGTCTATTAACTATTAAAATGATCTACATTTTGAAAATGTATAGTTTTTATACTAACATGCGTGGGAGTTATGTTGCAACATGCTGCAACTAATGTCACCAAACGTTATTTAAAAAAATATAGGACTCCCCGACAAACACACATCATAAACACATATATTTTAACTAATACATCAAAACATATTTTACACAATATGACTCCAACTACTTCATCTTTTCATACACTTTTGATACATTATCAAAAGTGTATAAAAAGATGAAGTAAACAAAGTAAAAAAGTAAGAAAACTTCCATTTTCCATACAAACCAACATAAATCAAGACGAACCCTTTTAAAACGACCTCGTAAAATGAGAATATAGCGTAACATTGCGAAATTTTCCATTACCACTTATCAAAACACATTAAACTACACTAATAAAAAATACCTCACTAGCAGCTTCTCCGGTTGCCTAATTAACATAAAATCAGAGCCCCCGTAAGCGCTACTGGCGCCTGTGTGCAAAAAGGATTTTTTTAGCGCCCCTTCAGGCAAATTTTTTGGGTCCTTGGTTTTTTTGACACCCCTGCACGAAAGATGACGATTTGACGCCCCCCTAGAGGATGGTGCCCTAGGGGGGCCCTGAACATAATTCACTATAGAAAACATTGATCCACCGAGGCCGTTGATGCAGCCGTCGCCGCTGGCGCTGCCGTCGCCGCTGACGCTGCCCCCTCGCCGCTAACGCAACCCCTCGACACCACCGCCGCCGCCATCCCTCATGATTACCACCAACACCAACAACAACAACACTCTAGAATAGGCCGCTGCGCCAGCCCTCACCACCACCGCCGCCGCCGCCGCCGCCGTCGAAACAACAATACACTACTCACGCTGATCATGATCATTAATTTTCAACCTAATATCAACCTACTATCAACTAATACCAACATAACATGACACACCACTCACATACATACTACACCACACACAGGGATCTTCTTACACTGGTTTATCGCTGGTCGGGGACAGACATACACATATTACTTATATTAACTTTATGGTTTATCTCCGCTGAAATGTAAACTGCTGTGACGTCACTTTTTAAACACAAGAAACGTTTCGATCTACGCTATCTTTTTATTTTTCAAAATTAAAAATCAATTTGAAAATATGAAAAGGCCTTCTTTTGTGTTTTTTAAATTGGGGTCGTAAAATAATGAGATACATTTATCTTCGATATTTCAAAATAATCGTTTTACCCCGTACGCCGTACACTCTACAGCCGGATCTAATTATCAAGTCAATTTCGTTAATGTACAGTCGAGTGAAAAACAATCTCGACTTAAACCTGTAAACGTTCGAGTGATTCGATTAAGCCGATCGATGTTCGATGGCGAAAAAACCGATGTTTGTCCGTCATCGGAATCGATTACAGAGACGTTAAACTGATTGCACAAGCGAGCGAATCGAAATACAAATTCGGTTGATGGTTCTCGATAAACGGTTTTTAATTCGTTTACATAAGCCCACTGAGCTTTAGTTATATAAAGAGCAGTCATGAAATTCCCGACTTCCATACATGAATCGATTTAGGGTTGCCAGATGCCCTTTAAGGTGTACTTCTTTTTTAAGTTTATTTTCACGTTTTAAGTATAGTTTTTACAGAGCCAGTACTGGCTGCCAATAAGACTGACAGCCAGTATTGGCTTGGTATATGCCGCGTGTGAACAGTTTTTCAAGCCAGGCCAAACTGTTCACACGCGGCATGTACCAAGCCAATACTGGCTGTCAGTCTTATTGGCAGCCAGTACTGGCTCTGTGAAAACTATACTTAAAACGTGAAAATAAACTTAAAAAAGAAGTTTATTTAGCGATTTCGGACTACTGTGCGACGCCGGGGCGGATCGCTGTCTAGAATCATTTCATCTACGCCGCGTCTCTATGTTCTAAAGGGCGCGCAGCGCGCTACGCCCCGTAGACCCGCTACGCCGCGCTACGAGATTGCATACAATTCAAAATATTATTATGTACTCTATTAGTACGGGAGCCCTAGAAGATTTTTTTTATTGCTATCAAGCTATTTTTTTTTGTGAGTAGCTTCATTTTGATATGACGAACAACATTTTTAAATGCGAAAAATCTCGAAAGTGGTAGCTAACAGAGATAGAAAGGATTAATTCATACTTTGATTTGATGGTGATGAATATTATACGATACGGATTATTCTGTTTGGAGGACAATATTATTCAATACAAAAAATCCTAACAATATACAAAAAATCAGCTTGTTAGGGTTCCGTTTTAGGGTTAAGTACTAAGTACTCAACCAAGTTTTGTTGATTACAGAACCCTAAAACTTGTATTTTTCTATACAAAGCCGCGATTGACAACAACTGACACTTCATTGCTAATCGCGGTTTATATAGAAAACTAGCTGTCCGGCATAACGTTGCTTTGCCATAATATATTATGTATTTGCCATATTATTTTATTGAAGTGACTAAATATTATGTATGTTACCATGGCAACGTCGATCGCTCGTCTCAGGTTGTAATAATTTACTATTATTTATTTACCAAATGCACCTATCAATATATAAAGTACCCAGTAGCCGTTACTTACTCAATCCAGTCGAAAAGTATCGTCATCTGTTGGAATCTTTTGGAGTTAACAGATAATTGTGACTGTCAATTAATCATAGACAAATAATTTGCAATAAAATAAAATTGCGACTATAATTAAAGATCTAAGCTATCCTATCTCTGAAGTTGGAAAAAGCACACATTAAAACAAAGAACATTTAAATCGGTTAAGTAGTTTAGGAATCCATCGCGGACAAACATCGTGACAGGAGATTTATATATATTAGAAGATGACAAGTTTTTGAAAGGGAGTCAATGACCGCTTCCGCCATGTTTCGCCGAGTACAGTACTTTTTAAAATATTAGACAATCTTCTACAATTTTACATAATCGGTTTCGCGGAACGGCCCTAATTTTAATAAAATTTTCATATAATTTATAATTTTTATGTGCTTAAAAAGGGTTTTTAGGTCTTTTACGTTTTCTTTTCTTTCAAAATTCCGAGATCGACTTCGCTCACTTTTTTTACCAAGTTCTTAATTTATTTATGTCTCAAGCTTCATGAATTTGAAAATGAAAGTATAATCCATGCAGTTGGTCACGCTAACAAGACGTGATACGCTTTGTCCACCTAAACCAATTGAAAATCACATTCTGATTCAGCATTCCGTTCAAATGTTCGGACATTGTCAAAGACTAATGAGCAACAGCCCTAAATGTTCGCCATAAATCAATTACAGAATCATTTGTCATTGACATGTGAGCAATGCGTGTGACAGCCCTATTGTTTCGCGGATTTTAATTCGAGTCGCAAATCGATACGTCATGGACTATTGACGAGTCTCACTCACTGCGAGTCGACTGTTTTTTATTATGGCATCACTTATTATCAGTACCTGGGTGATCGAGACTGCTTTAGTTATATCCTACGAATAATAAAAAACTACGGAAGAGTAACTCCGTCAAAAAACATGCTCCAAAATACTTGTCAAAAAAGTGAACCTTAGGTTCACTTTTCATACATTAGGTGACCTTGAGCGGTATAAAGGCTGACGTTACATGACAGTTCGAATGGAACCAAATTTAAAACTGTATTAGTATGGGAGTTACGTTACCTTAGGTTTTATTATTCGTAGGTTATATCCAAAAGAAAGATTATGTAATATTATTAAAAACTTCTTTCGGCATGGGCTTGGTCGGAAGACTTTCCTTTGCGGACTCCACGCATCTATTACCACATAGGTTTTTGTCAAGTATTCCCGTGAACGACCTAAGCGAAACGTGCACTGCGGGAGTGTGTTTCGGCATCACTGCTTTATTTTGGTGTGCGTAAAAGAAAACCAAAACCCAAACGGTAGCTGATGTCTCATACATATTAGTAATATTTCCTTAGTACTACTATTCGTAGACTCATTTACAGTTGGAAGTTCTCGTATGAATAATGTAATGATTGTTTAGGTGTAACATACCTTAATGATATTATGTATGTACACTTGTACAGGTACGTAAGGCGTTTTATAGACTAGTTATATTATCTTTAGCGGGAAGTGCGCTTAAAATGATTTCAACCCTTTTGTAAGTTTTTTCAGATTTTCAAGATCTTTAGTTCGATTTGACAATTTATTTAAGAAATTATCATGAACAGCCAGCGACAACCAGATCTTCATCTTTTTATAAAAGTTGAACCAGAAACTGGTTGCCTGGCCTGCCTTTTTTTCTACAAACTCTATAACCCAAGAGGGTTATAGAGTTTGTAGAAAAAAGTAGGCTAAAATTAATAATTAAGTAGAGTTACTGATAGTAAGATAAGAGAAAAGACAAACATAATATTTTACAGAGAATTCAAGTGTTTTGAAAAAGACTTTGAGTACTACGCATTGTCGTCCACATGTATTCATTTTACGCAAGTTTCAGTTTGGTGGTCTTCTGTATCGCATTGCTCGCTACATTAACCCTCCATGATAGATGACCACTATTCTTTACACTATGAAAAGACTTTCGGGATAAATGTGCCATGTCCTTTGACGATGTTTGTTTAGCCGTAACAAACTAAACTCGCTTTTAACCGTTCGTTAACGATGAAAGAGAGTATCACTCAAGATAAAAAGTGCTTTGTTCGTTTAGAACAGCTGTGCCCAACCTTTTTTTATATGGGCCACAAATAAGTTGTAGTCTTGGTGTCGCCTAGGACAGGTAGGAATACGGAAAACGAAATTGAAACCAAGACGCGACCAGGACGCTAGAATGCTTGAAGAGGACGTTTTACAATCTTCAGTTCTAAACTTCTAATTTCTATGGAATTGAAGTGTCGCCGTGTCGTGTCGCGCCGAAGCAATACATTTTACAATACGCACTGTAAATATAAAGGCTCGTCCACATTTGTATCATTTGCGCGATCAGATCTCCGTCGCGATCATCGCGCCGTATCAATTATGCGTATATCATAGTGTGGACGCCTATTAGATCATTCTGCCGATCATGCGCGTAATTGATACGACACGTATCAGATACGCGGTTAATAGCGATCGGGGCGTATCATGATACGCGTATCATTTTGATACACTTCGATGATACGCGATGGAGATTTGATCGCGCAAAAGATACAAATGTGGACGAAGCCTATGCGCGGCACGTGTAATATTTTGTAAGCAGCGCCACGTCACGATGTTTTTCTAGTACGGCTGCCAATGTTTTCCTATATCAGTGTACTTTGTATAAAATATGTATTCGTTCCTCGCATTGTAAAAATTGAAACAGAATTGAACAATAAAATATAATTTAATTTAATTTAATTTCACTCTTATTAACACGCTTTTATTAGCTTGGGTTGTATGTATGTAACGGAATCTTTGAGGACGATTTTTACATATCTCCATGTCATTGCAATAATATGTTAAAATAAAAATGCGTATTTCTTAATTTTTTTTTAAAGTCTTATAATGTGTAAGTTGACTTACGGCTTCGCTGTGTATCGGATGGATTACAAACAGAAGAGCAGCGATGAAGCTTGTGAACTCCGGTAGGAACATGCCGCACACCCTGAAACAAGCAAACATTTCAAAACTAAAGATACGCTTTTCACTTTATACAAAGAACACGGACATTTGAGCATATAATCTACTTATACCGGGTGTAACGAAGCCAATTCAACAATTAAACAATGTCATAACTTTTAGCGCTGCCACGCGCTGCGCTTTCACAGTGAACTGTGTATTGTATAAGGGCGAAGCCAAACGAGCGTAATTTGTGACTTGTGACTTGTGAGTCGCAAAATTTCTGCCAAAAGTCCTGTTTGATTTACACGAGCGTAATTTTGTGAGTCATGATTTGTATGAAAAGATATTTACGCGACCGAAATTCTGCGAAAAACAACTCACAAATTACTTTCGTTTGAAATTATCATGGGCGTATATAAGGGGGGGGTCCTGGGGGTCCGGACCCCCCCCATTACTATCCAACTTACTTGTCCAATCGACAATATAATATTACTAGACGTTCCGCGCGGCTTCGCATGCGTAAATTAGATATTTTGTAGACAAATTAGTCCACAAAAAATAGCCTGTGATCCTGCACGTGGTCTACTTCTTATCTGTGACAAATAACATAAAAATTGCGCCAGTAGTCGCGAGATAAGTCCTTTCAAATAATTTCCCCCGTTTTTTACACATTTTCCTCTATTTCTTCTCTCCTATTAGTCTAAGAGTGATAAAATATAGCTTATAGCCTTCCTCGATAAATGGGCTATGGGGTCTTAGCGTGATAAAAAATAGCCTATAGCCTTCCCCCATAAATGGGCTATCTAACAATAAAAGAATTTTTCAAATCGGACCAATTGTTCCTGAGATTAGCGCGTTCAAATAAGCCCTTCCAAATAATTTCTCCCGTTTTGTCCACACTTTACTCTATATCTTCGCTACTATTAGTTTTAGCGTGACAAAATATACACTTATAGCCTTCCTCGATAAATGGGCTATCTAACACTGAAAGAATTTTTTAAATTGGACCAGTAGTTCCTGAGATTAGCGCGTTCAAATAAGCCCTTTCAAATAATTTCCCCCCGTTTTTTCCACACTTTCCTCTATTTCTTTGCTCCTATTAGTATTAGCATGATAAAATATAGCCTATAACCTTCCTCGATAAATGGGCTATCTAACATTGAAAGAATTTTTCAAATCGGACCAGTAATTTCTGAAATTAACGCGTTCAAATAAGCCCTTCCAAATAATTTCTCCCGTTTTTTCCACACTTTCCTCTATATCTTCGCTACTATTAGTTTTAGCGTGACAAAATATAGACTTATAGCCTTCCTCGATAAATGGGCTATCTAACATTGAAAGAATTTTTCAAATCGGACCAGTAATTTCTGAAATTAACGTGTTCAAATAAGCCTTTCAAATAATTTCCCATTTTTTCCACATTTTCCTCTATTTCTTCGCTCCTACTAGTCTTACCGTGATAAAATATAGCCTATAGTCTTCCTCGATAAATGGGCTATCTAACAATGTAAGAATTTTTCAAATCGGACCAGTAGTTCCTGAGATTAGCGCGTTCAAATAAGCCTTTTCAAATAATTTCCCCCGTTTTTTCTACACTTTCCTCTGTTTTTTTACTCCTAAAAGTCACAGCGTAATGTTATATAGCCTATGCCCCATAGCCTTCCTCGATAAATGGGCTATCTAACACTGAAAGAATTTTTCAAATCGGACCAGTAGTTTCTGAGATTAGCGCGTTCAAACAAACAAACAAACAAACTCGTCCCAATAATATAATATTAGTATAGATTAAAGTACATATAAAATTGAGGATTTTGTGAAATTTTCAAGAGTCTTAGTAATAGGGTTCCGTTTTTACCCTTTGGATACGAAACCCTAAAAATGCTTTTGTTTTCCTAAACACATTACCTATTTGCTGCTGCGGAACCCTTCATGGCCGGATCCAACTCGCACTTGGCCGCTTTTTTACATTAGGGACCCCCCCCTTATCAGAGCTATATATACGCCCGTGGAAATTATTATAAATCTAAATTAATATCCCTAAATTATTATAATATTAAAAGGGGTGCATACACATCTACCACCCGAGAATACGTGACGTCACGGCCAAACTCGTACGGAATCGTACGAGCTAAGCCGCGACACAAAACGTCAGTGCTATGGAACGTGAAATGTCGCGTCGCTCTGCTGCAGCGCGCAGCGTAGTGCTGCTTAGTGCAGTCTAGCCTTAAGGGCCCTCTTTCCCTAAATTAGCAGATCGATTGTCTGTCAGTGCGAATATCGACGTAAATGACATTAAAATAACATTCAGAACAGCGCGCCTTGTACGGTGGCGGTTACGACGCTCGCCGCGTCCATGATAGGGCGAAATAGGAGAAAAAAACTTTTTAAGGCTTAATATAATACATATTTCAAAAAAGTAAAAAAACCGAATTATTAACTTATGTATTGCAAAGCAGTAGATTCTTTATTATGTGATACCGATAGAAAAAATATGGCAAAACCAAAATACGTATCATATCATGTAGATTACTAATTATTTTTTTCAGATATAATTTCTCTGTTAATGCCGATGAAAAGTTGCTTCATCTGCACGCTTTTTTCGAAAGAGCAGCCTTAAAGACTGAAAGGTTAGGAAATAAAAAGCTTCTTATTTTAGCAAATACCTAGAACGTTAAGCTTACTAAAATATTGGTCTCTATTTTCAGGATCTTTGCACTAAAACACGAAATGAGCGATAAGATTTTTTGCAGCTCCACAAAAAGTTATGTCGCTTTTTCACGATCCGCGATCGTAACGGTTCGATTATACTAAACGGTTTTCCAATAAGTTCGTGTTGAAGCGATCAATCATCGGATTATAATACGGTTCCTAGATTCTTCTCGAATCCAGCTTTAAAGCGGCTTCGTTCCAACTACGTCCGAACAGCAAAATGGTGGTGGTATCTGTAGTCAAGCTAACGTAAAAAAAAATGTTTTATTTCTGAGTAGATTTAAAAAAAAATGGTTTCAGAATGTTGATACTACGTTGCCTACCACCGGCTCGGGAACTAACCCAGCGAGAAGAACCGGCGTAAGAAAAATTTTTTAAAACCTAAGCGGGCCCCTAGACGATAAATTTTATTGTGCAATATTACGTACTTTGCAATATTATTGTTGACTGTCTAGGGTTGATATTGAACGCACCGCCTTCCAATCTTATTGTCAAATAAATGGTTCAATAATATTGTTCAATGATAATATTGCACAATAAAACTGATCGTCTAGGTGCCCACTAATATCGTAAACTTTAAATTACTGTGACGACTAATGAAATGCAAATAAGACACGAAGATTTACGAAACCCTTTGCCTAGAATTACTTTTTGTAATCTCCAAGGTCTGTTTAATATTAAAGAAATATGTAAATACTGAAAGCTCGGTTCTAGGGTTACATAAAAAGCGAACGCCCCGGAGGTTACTCAACTGGGAGTGCTGACATGAAAGGAATATCATATTTACGTACTTAAATGTGTAAGAATTCATCAGATTCAACGTATAAAGAACGGTTCGTGGGAACTTTAACATGTGACATTAAAATGTAGACAGCTTTTAATAATAACGTTTTTAAAATGGAATAGTTTTTGAAAGTTTAAAAGTGTGTGTGTGCATGTTTAATTTATGAATTTCACCAAGAAACGAGCAACGGGCGTTTGGTGTTTGGAGTTTGCATTCCTTATTTGCTGTAAGCACTTGCATTGCTCCTAATCACCAGGGTAGGGTAAACGGATCTATGTCTATTTAATGCGAGCCTAATAATAATATTAGAAGGTATACGCTTTCTATTGACATTTGGCCGTTTACTTAAACACAGTTGTTACTCAACAAATGTATATTAATCCTTCGATCGGAGGTTCTAGGAATTCCCATTGTATTATTTTGTTCTCGCGATCATCGGTGCTCGCGCGGGGCCTGAAGGATTAATGGTGTTAGGAATATCATTGACTTTGTATGCTTAGATAGAACTTGTGTGCTTAGAAACAACACAACACTCCTTTCAGAGTTCTTTTTACCCCTGATATGAGATTTTTGCCGATGACGTAAGGATCATTTTAGAAGCTCTGGAGTGAAATGCTTCTGTGAACTGTATCCTCAGAGCGAAGGCCCACTGCTACGGAGCGTTGCGACATCGCAGCGTCAATAGTGCCCTTAGCCAAGACGTTTTGTTAATTGCTTGCTAACATATTCTAGTCAACATTCGACTCGTGACATTAATTCCATACATTTTGATCCTCGAAAGATAAAAATAAATATGATGACTAGGGGCCCGGGCATAATGTTGCAAGTTGTAACGTAATAGCTCCACGTGACAATGTAATTTGCATTGCGCTAATTTGTTTTTCTTTGAGCATCCGTGGCCTAGTGACCATTGGTTCGCACTCGAGATTCGCAGGTTCGATTCCGGGTGGAGTCGTGTACCAATGAGAAATTTTCAGATCTCAAGTACATAATACGAACGCTCATACGGTGAAGGAAATACCAGTCCGTCAATCCGCGGGTTACACGTTCAATTTCGCGTCAATCTTTACCAGATTAATGAGAATGAGAAACTGAACGTGTAACCTGTGACTAAGGGTAAAGTCAGACCGTAACGCGACGAGGCGAGGCAAGGCGCGGCGCGGAATAAATTGGTATGGATTTGACAGATTTCAATTGCACGAGGCGACATGCCAATCTGTTAATCCAGTACAAATTTAAAAAGGCTTATAATTAACTGATCACCAGAAATAGTCACATTTCACAGACAAAAATAGTAAACGATCACCAAAATACAGACCACCAATTTAATGTAAAATGATAACCAAATATTTAACATCTTAAAACCAGAAATAGTAAATGACCACCAAAATAAGTAAATGATCACCAACTTTATACTATCATTTTAAAGTAAAATGATCACCAAAATTAGTAAATGATCACCAACATTATACTAGCATTTTAATGTAAAATGATCACTAAAGATTTGTTATCTCGCTATCCTATTTATGCAAAATGACTCCAAATAAATCATTGTTAAACCAAAAGTAGTAAAATAACATTATAGGTTAGCATTTCAATGTAAAATTATAACCAAATATAATATTTTTATTTAGCAATCCTATTAACCCCTTAACCCTCGCTTCCCAATCTCTATAAATAGAAACAAACTTTTTCGACTGTAACCTAAAGTTATTTCGATGCATTTCTTTCAAATGATTGTGTAAAAATATTTATAATGAGTAAAATAAACTATTCGCAATGCAAAACGCTACATACATTCGTGAAATCCAGTAAAATCTTCGTTCGAAGCACAAGTCATACCTTGACACGTAGGATATAGAGCACAATTTTAAATAGCCGAAATAATAATAATAGCTCACAGATTGTTTATTTATTTTTCATTCAGAGTATGGTCAATGTATCAAAGGTCATAACTAACCAAAATTCTTCATACAAAAGTATTCTCTGAGTCATCGAAATACGTAATATAATCGAAACAAAGAGCGTGGCGCAGGTGGGCCTTACGGTTGTTGAAAGACTTGAAAGTGTAAATGGAACGCCTCAGAGCTGGTGCCAGCGAGGTAACGCCGCATGAATTGTCATGTTTTTCGGGCGCGCACCCCATATCGAATTATAAGACGTTATCACGTCAAAAATAATTTAAAGGGGGTTCCCAGACAAAAACAAAATTTTAGGTCTAATTTTGTTCTATAACGGTACGGAACCCTCCATGTCCGACTTACACTTGGCCGACTATTTTGTTAATAATATGCTAACATGTTTTGTCACGTCAATCGTAGTCATTTATTTGGACAGAAATATCGCATTGATTTGCTCACAAGGATTTGGTGATTATTTACTATATTTGGTAATCATTTACTATATTTGGTGGTCATTTACTATATTTGGTGATCATTTACTTTATTTGGTGATCATTTACTATATTTGGTGTTCGATTACAATTTGAAGTGTTGTCGTGACTAAAATAGCTGGTAGTATTGCAATTTTAGACTTTATTTTTATGGTGTTACTTATCTTTTTTTGGTAAACAAGTTTAGGGGTATCAGTACATTTTTTGGTGGTCATTATATTTGTTCCCATTAAAAAATGCATCTACGTGGCGCGTTGCTGAATTAACCCTAACGGATCAATCTGGCCTCGATCTCCATGTTGATTGCTGACGCCTCTGATTGCAAATCGGAGACTATTCGGAGGAATGAATTGATTGAGACTTGAGTGTCCATTTCGGACCAATACTCGGAACTCACTGATGCAGATGGTACTATTTTGTACTCGGCGAAACATGGCGGTAGCGGTCATTGACTCCCTCTCAAAAACTTGTCATTTTCCATATAAACCGCGATTGACAATGAAGTGGCATATGTTGTTAATCGCGGCTCTGTATAGAAAATGACAAGTTTTTGACAGTGAGTCAATGACCGCTACCGCCATGTTTCGGTTAGTACAGTATAGTGTTAAATGAAATAACGCGAAGATACTCGAAAGCTAGAATGTGTTTCTAACTGAAAGACATCTACAAGGTGTAACAAAAAAGCGATAATAATATTTAACTAATACAGATTTCAATGTTTTACATTTAATGACAAGTTTTTGACAGTGAGTCAATGACCGCTACCGCCATGTTTCGGTTAGTACAGTATAGTGTTAAATGAAATAACGCGAAGATACTCGAAAGCTAGAATGTATTTCTAACTGAAAGACATCTACAAGGTGTAACAAAAAAGCGATAATAATATTTAACTAATACAGATTTCAATGTTTTACATTTAGTGCTGAAAGAGTTACTTTTAACTTCTATGTTTCTGAGTAACTCAACGCGGAACGCCTCATTGTTATTAATTTTCCCATACAAAAATTAAAATAAAATAAGCTATTGCAAAACTTACACTGTAAACTATAAAATATATAATAAAATAAAATACAAGACGTGAGTGGAAGAATAAGGTAAGTAACGTGTAAAAACTTCCCGTTTTTTTGCTTAAATGGAGCCTCCATTTACGCAAAAAAATGCCGGCCGGGCCGGAAAAATTATTTGAAATAGAAAAACTATGGATTAAATGTGTAGCCAGTTATATTAGCTAGGTTATGAAGCAGATAAGTTACAAGTTTTATTAAATAATTCCGGAAAAAATGAGTTATTGTCCATATATATGTTACGAAATGTTACTTGTTTGATTCTTCCACTCACGTCTTATTTATTGTATGAAAATAAATAATAATACCAAAACTGAAGTACTTTGTTTTTTTAAATATTATAGGGAAAAAACGTACAATATTTTTACGTTACTGCTGCAAAACTAGGCCTTTGCATCCATTGTGGATGATTTATACAGCATTTTCAGAGCGAAGTAACCACTCTTCAAATACTGTAGTGCCTGGGACAAGATTTTTAAATGCCTGTATGGTTGCCCAAGCGCATACGGCATTCTCGCAACATAGTCGGCCTAGTCCAGAGGAAAGAACTAGTCAATACGTCTGGGACCCACAATGTGCGGGTTTGCTCACGATGTTTTCCTTCACCGTACGAGCGTCCGTATTATGTACTTGAGATCAGAAAATGTCTCATTGGTACACGCCTCCACTCGGGATCGAACCTGCACCCTCTGCGAGTGCGAACCAAAGGTCTACCCAATAGGCCACGGACGCACTGCTGCAAAAGAACAATATTATATTAAGGTTGAAATAAAACAAATGTTAATTAAAGAATTTTTTCGTCCGCATAGGGTCGCGAAGGAACACGAAGAAGCACAAAACAAGATCCCTAGGGCCTAAACATTTTCATTTTCCTAAAAAGACATTTAGAAATATCATAAACGAGATTTTTAAGATACATAATATATTTTATTTTTAAAAAACATTTTGTCCCTCGACAACGTTGTGCATGGAAAATATTTTTCCGTGTTCATCCGGCCTGGATGAATTACATTAATGGGCTATTTAGTTAAGTTAAACAACGTGTAAATATGTGATAAGAAATAATAATTTCGTCTTTGAGTAAGAAGACTTGTTTAAAAGCTTTTCTTCATAATACCTAAGGGGTTAGTGCGAGTTTTATTCAATCATACGCATCGAGCGCGTAAACGCGAATTTATATGGGATCAAAGCAGTATCCATGTTAGCCAGTAGATGGCTCTGCTTTGATCCCATATAAAGGAGACTGGTCAAGGACCATACAAAATTTACCCATGACCGACACGCTGGAAACATATCCTATTGTTTTCGTTATAATAAGAGCATCCAGGATATGTAATTTTTATATGCAATATCAGTGGCTAACATGTTATTTTATTCCTTTCTTTTTTTCTTCAGGCGCAGTATGAAAAGTGAAAATATTAAGTAATTTTATTCAATATCATTGGCTAACATGTAAAAAGTGCTAAGAAATGTAATTAAAAACTATTTTCAAATTCAACTACTCCAGAATAAAACATATTTTTTCAATTTAAGTTAGGTAGGTACACTAACGCACGGTGGATGTTGCTGTGAAGCAAACGCCGCTAACTGGGCCGCTGCAGTTTCGCCCCTGGCGGGTCCGGCGGCCCGGCAACATGCGGAGGAGGAGGCACCGGTGGGTTTTAGTGGGTAAACCCGGGTGCTCACCGCAGCACCTGGGGAGTCCCACATATCCCGGCGGCCTTTCCCCCGGGCTGTCGGGAATGCGTAACGTATTTCCCATCGTCTCGCATTTCTCATCCCATTTCTAAATAAGTGAATAAACTTATTATTAAGAATTACTATTCTGCTCACCAATCCCTGATAACTTGATGCTAGTTAAGTAGGACCATCAACCTCGGCAGTATGTTGCCGCATATTTCGCGCGAGATACAGTTTTCATGTTCATTAGCTAAAGAAAACTTATGTAGACCTATCTTATATAGGTAAAAACTTTAATAGGTTTATCTCGACCTCAGTGTTTTATCACGCGTGATAAGATAAAATATGCTGCAGAGACCGGATGATGACAATGACAATGAACATACTTGTAGAAGGTAGTGAAAAAAAACCTTTTTTTAATGTAGGTACCTAGGCCCTAGGGTAAACAAAAGAATATTTATACTTATTATGATTTTGTGTTTTTCTTTTAAGGGTCGGTATAAAATAGTATATTTCTATGTGTTAGCCACTAATATTGAATATAATTACATGCAAATAACGATTCTTATTATTCATATTAGCACTTTTCATACTGCGCCTGAAGAAAAAGGTAAGCAATAAAAAAACATGTTAGCCACTGATATTGAATATAAAAATTACGTATCCTGGATACCCTTGGGCCTTCGGGCCTGGGTCACAAATGACCCGTCGCCTTTGCGTTTACGCGCTCGATGCGTATGATCGAATAAAACTCGCACTAACTTCACGAGCCCCCTCACGTGGGCTCGTGAAGTTTACAAGACGCGATTTAATTTTGCATTGATAGTAAATTACTTTGCTCGAAACACTTAAGCCGTCTATTCCATAAAAGATTAATCAACTTAAATTACAGATTTTTAACAGACTCTAAACAAAAATACGTTTGCACAAGAATTTCTTAGTGTAGGTGCTGCGTAACTAACAAAGTACCTAATTAATTTTCTGATGCAATAAATATTAGAAAAGTAAAAAAAAAGTTTCGTGTCATTTTTACTTGATGGCTAAGCCGTTAATGATTTTTATTCCCTTAATGTAATTATTATTATGTGTTTGTATGTTCGTATGATACTGTATAAATGCTTGTAGCGCTGTGGGGCGTGGAGTAACTAAACCAAGTGATAATACTTTAAAGTGTTATCAGTTATCACCGTGCACGGAACCCTAAAACGAAATTTTTGAACTTATTTTGCTTAGCAGCTGAATCTTGCTTTCTGCATTACAATGCTTACAAATTTCTAAAGGCGGCCCCGGCCTCATAACAAATGTATATTTTTAAAATATACGGTTTCTCGCATGACTTTTACTACGCTGTGCCCTTTCTCATTTCCGTTTCCTCACACTGGCGCGGTTTTTAATTATTGCCCGGGGCACGCAGTTTCTTTTCTTAATTACTCGCTGTGCTCTTATAATATTATTACTCTACTCCCACAGATTATGTTAATAATTGTGCATCGAAACTGAAATTCCTGCTTCAACCTTTCTTGTGGAACCGTCCCAGGTACATTCCTGATTATTGACGAATGGTTGAGCGTTGGCGGCCCAAGCCAGGGTTCGAATCCCGCCTACGGATCAAAAAGTTTTCAATCGAGATTTTTTTTCTATCTTGATAAAAAAGTACCTTGTTACTTGGCAACACGATTCAAAGGTGTTAGCCTGATCCGTTTTCAACGGTACATTAAGCACTGTAGAAGACGCATTCACAAATGTTAAAGTAAAATACATAATATTATATAATACTAGATGGCGCCCCCCGCCCCGATCCATTGCGCCAAAATTCGTTTATCGCGTGGGAACCGTACATTTTTTCGGGATAAAAAGTATCCTATGTCCTTTCCCGAGACTCAAAGTATCTCCGTACCACATTTCAGCAAAATCGGTTCAGCGGCTTGGGCATGAAGCGGTAACAGACAGACAGACAGACAGACAGACAGACAGACAGACAGACAGACAGACAGACAGACAGACAGACAGACAGACAGACAGACAGACAGACAGACAGACAGACAGATAGACAGACAGACAGACACACTTTCGCATTTATAATATTAGTATGGATTAGTATGGATAATGGATATGGATTTTAATACCTGTTATTTCTAAAGCGAGATAAAAACAGGTACTCGAATAATTTGAATAAGGCAGCTCAAACATTCTCGACGTCTCAAGTTGCAATTACTTCGATCCAAGATTTAAAGTTCGTTCGCTCGCAGGGTTCACTGACATAGACTAGAAGTAACATTTTGTGATCGTGACATAACGAATTCAATCTTATGTCCAGTACTTAAGGTACATTATTTTTTTGTATTACGAATGCTTTTCAGACCCTAATAACACAGAAATAGTTTTTTCCTAAAATATTCTATTGAAGTTTTATTTTGAAATTGTTAAACTTTGACCTTTTATATTCCTCTATTTTTTCCTTTCCAGAGCATTTCTTTGCCATTGTGGTGACGTTATTCAAGATAATAATATATTCATACGGAAAATGATACGTAATATTAAGAAATCTTAATTACATATGTTGTAAAAGCGAATGCGTCTTCTACAGTGCCGAATAATGTAACCGTCATTTATCATCCTATTATTCAGTCGCGCGCGCGCATTCGCATGCGCAGGATGTGTTCTATGTGTCGCGAGTGAGAATAATTGCTCCGTAAAATGTCGAAAGTGTTGAAATGCAGCAATTGCAACATCGTTATCGATGAGATGCTTGCGTATATACAGAATAAAGTCTCTGTTATTGATGAACAGACCTTGGTTCGAATATGTCTATCAGCATTCAATAGTGACGAAATTAAGAAGTCGAAATCCCTTCTGTTTGAATCTATATCAACAGACCTAAGGAAGATAATCAGAAAGAACAAAGGCAAGGAAGAACGGGATATTTTGGATATTGTTCACCTAATTAAATCAACGGATCCTGATGAAATTCCCGTATTTGTAGCCAAGCAACTTGAAAAATTGCCCCCAATTTTATTTGATCATTTGGATTGTACGAAATTATTGCGTGACATATTAAAACTACAATATGCCGTAGAAGAGATAAAAAGTACCTATGCTACGCTTGATAATTTGAAGGAACTAAAAGAGGATTTCTGTAAATCACAACGTGAGTTTCGTGTCCCATCATCTGCGTTAAAAGTAAATAAAAATCGTGAGACCTGGGCCTTAGACAGTGGGCCGGTGGGGCTTTCACAGTTACCTATTTCACCTTTAAATATCGCAAATAATAATGCAGAGGAAGAAGAACATCAAAATACGAAAATTTTGGAAACTAACCAAAAATCTACGAGGGTGAATTCAAAAGAATACGAAATATTGCAACGATCGCCTCGCGCCGTCGTCGATGTCGGAACTGGTTCGCGAGTGACGTCAGCGCAGGCGAGCCCTGCCGCGAAACCGGTCCATCAGCTGTTTACGTTAGCTGAAAAAAGCGATAATGATGAACGCGTACTACAGAATTCGATTTTTATCAATGAAATCTCGGAAGATAAGACGAATTATATACAAAATGAATGGAAAACGGTTGAAAAACGTAGGAAAACCCATAAATACCGTTATATAGGAAAGTCGGGAATAGCGCGGGATGAAAGTTTTAAAGAATTTAATTTTAAAGCTGCCGAAAGAAAAATACCTATTTTTATTACGAATATACATAGTGATACAACGAAGGAGAGTATTGAAAAATATATATATACGAAAACTCAGGACTATGTGCTCTTGGAACCAATTATTATGAAAAAAGACAGGGGATATAATGCATACAAATTTTTTGTAAATGAAGCCAAGCTATCTTCCTATCTTGACGAAAAACTGTGGCCAGAAGGCATAGTGTTTAGACGTTTTATTAATTTCAAACACCGAAAACGCGACTCTCCTATAAAATCAAATGATAGATAACATGTTTGAAATGGTTACCTTTAATTGTAAGAATATTAAACGATCAATTGACGCTATTCGAGACCTGACAAAAACGGTGGATATAATAGCGCTTCAGGAAACCTGGCTGCTGCCCGAAGAGTTATCATATCTGGATACCGTGAGTGATGATTTTGGGTGTACAGGAGAATCAGCTGTGGACATATCAAATGGTATTCTACGAGGTCGGCCCTACGGCGGCGTTGCGTTGCTATGGAGACGTAAACTATTTCCCAATGTTAGTGTTGTTAAGTGTAATAATCCACGCATTTGTGCTGTAAAGATTACTTTAAAGGAAAAATCTATATTAGTGGTGAGTGTTTACATGCCCACGGATACAACTGCTAATTTAACGGAGTTCACGGACATTATGAGCTCGGTAAGTGCAATTATAGACAATTATAGTGTAGACTGTGCCTATATACTCGGAGATTTTAATGCTCACCCATTCGAACAGTTTTATGACGAGCTAATGTCATTTTGCAGTGACATGAAATGGATGTGTGCTGATATTGAAATGTTAAATCCCTTCTCCGATACACACACTTTTGTGAGTGATGCTAACGGCTCCAAACGGTGGCTGGACCACTGCGTAGTAACAGGGGCAGCCGCTCACTCGGTTAAAAATGCGTATGTTAAATACGATGTAATGTGGTCGGATCACTACCCATTATTAATTCAATGCAAAATAGATACCGTACCTATAACACCAGCTGTACAGAGCTTTAAAGAACATAACCGGGTAGTGTGGGGTGAACGAAGCCACGAGCAAATAAAAATCTATAGACAGGAATGTCATAGTCAGTTAAGACAAGTTGATATCCCGCATGAACTTTTGGCGTGTTGTGACAAGATGTGTAGTGATCCGAAACATAGAATTATTATAGATAAGTTCTATGATAAAATTGTAATTATTTTAAAAGAATCTGCCGCGATAAGTTATGCAAATAAGAAATTTGTAAAACGAGTAGTGCCTGGATGGAATAAATATGTATCTGATGCTCACAGAGAAGCTCGGCAGAAGTTTTCTCAGTGGGTAGCCCAAGGGAAACCTTCGTCCGGCTGCTTCTATCAAGAAATGAGTGATGCTAGAAGAATCTTTAAATCGCGCTTAAAATGGTGTCAAAACCACGCCGATCAAATAAAAATGGATATTCTGGCATCACATCATAAAAGAAACGACTTTCGTTCCTTTTGGAAGCAAACGAATAAGTTGCAGCCAAAGCCGGGCGTCCCAGTGAGCATCGGAGGGTTAACTAGCCACGAACAAATTGCGAACGCGTTTGTAGACCATTTTTCAGTTAAATCTCCGCTAGGTAGCTCAGACTGCGTGCTGGATGCTGAGACTGATATGACCAGGATGATCAAAATAAAAACAAGTAATATATATAATATTGTAAAGTCTATGACAAGAGGCAAATCACCTGGTCATGACGGTCTCAGTATCGAGCACTTGCAGTTTGCTGGCCCACACTTACCGCGAGTTCTGTATTTATTATTTAATTTTTGTCTGTGTCATAGCTATATGCCGAGTGACATGATGAGAACGACAGTGGTACCTGTAGTTAAATGTAAAACTGGTGACATCAGTGATAAAAACAATTACAGGCCCATCTCGCTAGCGACTGTAATCTCTAAAATATTTGATAGTGTTTTGAATGCGCAGTTAAACGCTTATGTGAAGCAACATGATAACCAATTTGGTTTTAAACCGGGTCTATCGACTGAAAGCGCTGTGCTGTGCCTTAAGAGCACTGTCTCTTATTATGTAAAGAGAGGAACACCTGTCATCGCCTGCTTCCTTGACCTTTCCCGAGCTTTTGACCTCGTTTGTTATAATATCTTATGGCAGAAGCTCCATAAACTTGGCCTTCCAATAGAACTTATAAACATCTTAAAATTTTGGTATAATAATCAAGTCAATAGTGTGCGATGGCAGGGCGCTTTGTCTCGCGCATTTGGTCTCGAATGTGGCATGAGACAGGGTGGGCTGACGTCACCAACCCTGTTCAATATCTACGTCAATGATTTGATACGTGAGCTCAGTGGCACCAGGGTCGGCTGTCATATAGACGGCGTCTGCGTAAATAACATCAGCTACGCAGACGACATGGTGCTACTTAGCGCATCTGTATGTGGCATAAGAAAGCTAATATCCATTTGTGAGTCCTATGCAAATACCCATGGCCTGATCTATAATGTAAAGAAGAGCCAGGTCATGGTTTTTGGAGTAGGGGGCAGGTGTCCACCCAGTGTCCCATCTATATATATTAACAAAAGTCTATATATTAAAAAAAAACAAAAGTCAAAAACAACGCGTTCAGGGTGTTGTTGGGGCTGCCTTGGCGCTGCAGCGCGTCAGGGATGTTCGCTGAAGCATGTGTAGACTGCTTTTATGCAACCATGCGAAAAAGATGCGCATCCTTGGTGCGACGGGTGAGAGGCAGTACCAACAGCATACTGAGAATGTTTGCAGAACGATTGGACTGTCCTTATGTTAATCGATGTGGAGCTGTCTCACATGGACTAGCAAAATAGTTGATAACTTCATAATATTATTCTAGCAGTTAGCGACTATTTTGTTAAATTAAATCGTTATTTATAATTTTTAAAATACTAACATTAGCTTTTAAGAATCAAAGTGTTACTAACAATTGGGCCAAATGTAGTCTGAAAAATAAAATTTATTATTATTATTATTATTATTATTATATCCTTTACCTCGGTATAGGATACTGAATTTGCTATAATTTAGTATGGGGATACTTTGAGTCGAGACTCAAAGTATCCCCATACTAAATTGCAGCAAATTCAGTTCAGGTGTTTAGGCGTGAAGAGGTAACAGATAGAATGACAAACTTTTGCATTTATAATATTAGTATGGATAAACAGAAATCAACATTGTCTGAGGACGTTAGCTATTTTACGAAAACGCAAAAAATTTGTCAGCAATTTTTGAAAAATTTTCTCTCTTTTGCGTTGTGGGGTTCTTTGTAATTTGAAGTAATCTTTTCCATTGTCGTCTGCCTGAAAAATCTATCAGAGCTTTTAATCTTAATCATTCTAAGTATACATTAGATAGAATTCAGATAAGCATGTAGACCAAACCGAATCCTGAATACTCAGGTCAAAACTGTTGAATATCAAACTGATGTAATCAGTATAATTGATTCAGAAAGGAAACCAGCGGCTATACATATTAAGGAAACCAAACAGTGCAAAGGTATTTCCATCAAGTCGGTCCTTACGTTGTTAGACCGTTTTGTTTCTAGTATATCTTAATTTGAAGTCCAAAATTAGTATTGCTACCAATTTAAAAAGTAAGTTTATTTCGTACCTGAAATGCAATTTTCAACGTAAAATTATACTCCATGTCCATATTGGACACACAGCGCTCTCAATATGCTTTATGTTCTTACTCCGAGGTTTGCACATGCTTTTGTTTCGTCTAGTCGAACAGGGGTCATCGTGGTGAGTTTGCATCGAGTTAGCGAAGTGATAATTGGGCGAGTTTGTGAGTTCGAGTCGAGTTGAGTCACCGCAGTGTCCACCGAACATCGCCTAATTGAGAGCACGCAACTTCCAAATTAACCTCGACTTCTTGTTCCGAACTTCTTGGTTTGTCGTTCTTTGTTTGAATCGTAAAGTCCAATTTGATTTTCAAAATCTCAGTGGGGTTAGTTCGGCCGGTATAAATAGTCAGTACTCAGGATGCATTTCAGTCTCAAGACGCGGTTCGGCTCTGTGATTGGTCCAAATTTTGACAGCCAACCAATCACAGAGCCAGAACCGAGTCTTGAGACCGAGATACATCTTGAGTACTGACTATTTATACCGGCCTTTAGAGTCTGCAGTTTGTACTTAAGGCCGTCCCCCGAGCAAACGACCTTGGCCATACATTTGCCGCGTTGCCGAGATCGCGCCAAAACCCTATTATTTTTACTTATCTTAGTTCAAAATTATCCTAAAAAAATTTTAAAACGGCGAATATGTAGTTTATGATATTGTCGATCTATTGGCGTGAGTTTCAAATAAAAGTAATTTGTAAATCCTAAGGAGATGTTGAATGTATGCTTGAATTTTAACAAATTGGTATTACTTTGGAAGCTGATATCATGAGTATAAGAAACAAAAATAGAAAATTTAAAACGACAAAAGGAATGTTGATATACTGAAGATTATTGCTGTATTTTTATTATAATTTTGTAGCTTTCAGATTATGAGTTTATAAGGTTTTAAATACTTAGTATAAGTAAATTACGGAATCTCCGGACGGAACGCCCTTAAGTCTGAGAGCGAGTGTTCGGCAGACTTACAGTAGCAAACTCCATATTAATGCCAGCTATACTGTTTCATCTGACGTTGATGCAATGGGCATTCACTATTGCTTTCTGGTGAGAGAGAGTGGCTCCGCCCATGAAAATGAGGACTTTCCCGGGAACCGTACATTTTCTCGCAAAAAATAGCCTATGTCTTTGTGGTCTATTCTCTACCACCGAAACAAAAATCGTACCAGTATTTTGTGAGATTAGCGCGCTCGAACTAAAAAACTGTTCTGTTTTATAATATAGTGTAAGCAGTAGGAACCGTAGGAATAAGTGTCTGCCATTTAATTTTTAAACAAAAAAAATATTATATATTTTATGTTATCCAAACAGCCGATACGCTGCGTTCACGTTTTGAAAGTCAATATTTATGCCACGCTCAAAGGAACCCTCGTTGGGAATTCTCAAGCGATTTATTAAATTTATAAGCATGTCAAAGTTGTAAAGTTAAATGGAATTTAATATCAACACAATCAAAACAAGAACTAGACTATGCAACTTCTAAAGGTAGTATTCGGATCAAGACGACCGCGACGCGAGAACGCGACTCGAGACCGCGACCGGCAACTGGTCGCACGCCGCGCGCCCGCGCCGGCGAAAAAAGCAACAAAGGCTTCAGTGACCGTTTTCTTTCAGTGCGTGAAAGGATTTTACTAATTTCATGAACAACAATAGTTGATTGTATTCAGAACTGGACAAATTCTTGCTTTCAATAGTCGTAAAACTTCCCACACCGACTTAGCAATTTACAGATTTATGTACAAGACTTCAGAGGGTTCAGACTTTGAGAGTAAAGTTTCGATGGAGCTATAAGGCGATAAGCCGGGGAGCTAAAGCTTTTGTTTTGAGAATCCATCTTCTCTGTATACATTGAACAAATAAGTTAATTTACTTTATACTCTTTGGAAGAATTAAACAATCACTGGATATTTAGGGCATACGATCAAGACGTGAATACGAAATTTTCGTATGAAAAGAAATTATGGTAAAAAAATGGTTGCCTGTAAAGTCGGTTTTACGGGCGAAGATTTTACGTGACAACGTGTGGGAGAGAGACGCAAGGCATTCGGCGGGCCTCTCTCTCGTTCGGTGACTCATCGTAACGTTACCGAGCGTTACACTTTTTCATAAGTGACTCCCAGCCGCAACCTAATTTAAGACGTTGTCACGTCAAAAAGTATGGTAAAAATTAAAAACATTCTTGATGTTACTAAGATAATTTTGATCACTTAAAAGGTAAGCGTAATGCTCAAAATATTACAAATGTATAGGAATAAAAAGCTTGAATCATATACAAATTGATGAAAGAATACCGTTAACGATATATTTTAACATACTTATACAGCCAACTAACCCAACTTTTCTACACTCATCTACCAATAATACAAAACTATTAAAAACAACTCTATATTAATATCCAATTACAATGAGCGATCCACACACAAAGAAACATAATGGGTGTCATTGGCAGTTCTGTCCAAGGTAATGAAAAACTAATTTAACTTCCCGGTAAAATACCCTGTGCTCATGACAACGCGCGAGGTCGCAGACATAATAGAGCACGCGAAAATATTCTTTAACACAGCGGCATAAAGCTAGTTATTACTGGCTTATAAATTTTGATAAGGGTTAGATCTGGTTTGGCCCCCTTCTGGTTCATTACGCTGCGAATGATGTTGAGCTCTTGTCTTTGTGAATTTCCTTATTTGCCAACTTTGAAGCTTTCGCCGGCGGGTTCGAGTGATTCAAACCAAATTCTGAGCTTCAATGGAATTGCCAATCATATAAAGAGGGGTTTACACGGGTCGATTTCCGTCGTGCGGCTAATCGCTTCACAAGTTGCCGCACGCCGCATCGACACTCGACAGTCCGTTTACACTGGTGACTAAAATCGCATGGTTCGCAATATCTTTCGATAGTCGAACTAAAAAGTTTGATTAATCATTATTTATGTACTTCAGGAGGGCCACTAAAAAGTCCCGGCGGGCCGCAGGTTGAGTATATCTGGTTAAGTAACATCCAATCGGCGACCCTATTCCAATTACATCAGCGACATAACGGCTCTATTTACAAACGCACCACGCCGGGCGAACAGTATCAAATTCAAAAGTAATTCCATTACAACTTTGAAGGTAGTTGAAAATTTTCCGCGCTGCAAATAATGCCGGTAAAAGTTCCGCACGATACACTAATGTGATTGGTGCGGTATAAATGTGTTAGGGGTTTTAAGTGGCAAACAACTGCTCGTCATGCATACCACATTACGGACTTAATGTGATTTACTGTCCCGCTTAAAATGGAACGATGCATAAAATGCAAAATAATGACGTCACGTCGTGTACACCATAGAATTATAAGAATTATAACCTATACAGTATACACCATAAGTATTGACATCGTTGGTGTAAACGTACTTAACGCGCAGATCTGAATATGAGCATTTCAGGTTTGAGCCTTTAAAAGACATGCGCGTTTTAACAGAAGCGCGTTTGGCGGTAGACTGTTTCTTATACAGGGTGCAATTAAACCTTCCTGCCAATTTTTTCCAGGGCTTAGGAGTTAGGTATCATTGGGAGATTCCATTTAACCAAAAAAAATTGGGTGTTATTTTTTGTCAATGACATATTTTATCCCATTTAAAATCGTTGCAGAACGGTCACTCGCGGCGCGGGGGAATGAGCGGTGGTGACGCGAGGGGAGGCGCGCGCACGTCACGCGCGGCCGACGCATCGTGTCCATTAATTGTAGTGCTTTTTAGGAAAACTTTCGGAAGCTATTTCTCAACATTGTAGTACTGGGTGATTATAAAAGAAAAAATACATGTATTTTTATTTTTAACAAGGATCCATATATCAAAATTTGGCAGGAAGGTTTAATTGCACCCTGTAGGTATGTTACAGACAGCTGTACTTACCGTGGTCTACATGAGACTAAACTTTTAGCACATACTTTCAATGTGGAAGAGCCACTCATGCCTCCAAGAAAACCGGCTTATATATTTGGGTGATAATGTTAACTGGAGGCTTAAGAAGGCGCGAACCAGAAACGCGTACCACTCAACACTAGAGAAGTTCCATGTGTAACTCTTGTAACTGCGAGAGGTATGCTCCTACCTGATTCATTTCTACTAGAAAAAAGAAAATTTCCTCCTTTGTGGCGCATTTTCACTGGTCGATAGGGCCCGCATGCGGGGTGCGGGAGATTTCTGAAACGCATGCCACCACCAATGACAATGCGCCATTAGTTGTCAATTAGTTGTCATAGACTCCCCGCATGCTGTATAGTGTATACCGCACGAGTTAACGACTAATGAAAATGCGCCCTCAAAGTTATATCTTCTAAGGTTCACTCTGAAACTCTCACAAAAGCATCTTATTCGTATATAAGGGTGGCGCGTCTCCTATTTTATGATATTCACGTCGTAACAGTGCGCGATAAAGGTACAGTTTCCTGCGATAACGAAACTTAATATTCCTGTCAAGTCTTTCAATTAGGAGCGCTTGTTCCCGCTGTATTGGTTTTAAACCTCTCGTTAAAGGCTTCGTTATTAAAACCTTGATAATAATCCAAACTTTAAATTAGATAATTGTTTATATTTTTGAGCCTTATTAGTAAAGGTACTGTTTCAAAGAAGAACGGGCATATCGTACCCTGTAATGTAGCACTTTGAGACACATTTGATAAATTTTTGAATGCGCTACAGCTTGGGTGCGGGTTCCATACAAAAATGCCTCTTGTCCTTTTGTCAGCATAGCCTAGAATATAAGAACAATCATATTGTTCTTATATTCTGAGCTATGCTGAAATATCTCTAAATATTATTTAGAGGTATTTTCATAATATGATATTTCCCATGTCTCGTCGTGCAAGGCCCTATACTTAGCCTTACCACTAATTTTAATATTTACTCAGCGTAACTAATCTATACCATCATCTGTATTATGCATCTTTTTGATTGATGATTTTCGTCGATATCGAATGCAAAAAAATGCCGATGTTAACTATATCCGAAAACAATATTGTATGTCAATCAATCAGATTTGTGAGTTGTGCACATCCGATATTTCAGCTTTTCCATTACCCGGACTTGTCGATTAATTAAATATATTTCGTCGACAGCTTAATTGGAAGAAAAGCGACTGGCGATTGGTCATTTTCCGTCGCACAATACGTCATTATTGTTCGCCCTGTTGTCACAATTAAATATTCGCATTTATTAATTACCGCCGAAGCCAAATATTTGGTGGATAATTTTGTTTCGTTTCATTACTTCGTTCGTTGTTTTCGAGTCGAGAGATATTTTCATTAAAAATCTCTACAAAAGTAGTTACATGAAATTTTATATTTCACAATCGCAATTTTACGCGAAAACCTTATTAAAATCCATATAAATACGACACTGTATCCGATTTTTCAATAGGCACTAGTTACTAGTAATATAAATTATGTCTATACGGCTATATCTACGCTTAAACGTTAAAAATAATCATTTTATAAAGTTTACTTGCGTGTCCTAGAAAAATAAAAAAGGTCAAAACCCCTTCGCGGTATATACGCGGTGTTTATCTTCAAATAATGATACAAAATTTTGTAGCACCATCGATCCAAAAGTTTCATCAGTCTGATCAAACTACCCGCATATAAAACTATGTCATAAACAAGGAATAGCCATGAAAGTTTTCGAATCATTTGGAAAATTGACTACTTCACCGTCGCTCTCCCGTCTTATTAGCCGTCAGTAGTACATCTTGCGTTACGACAGTTTTCTAACAAGGTATGTTATATTACGTCACAAGTTTTCGAAGGTCCATAAATGTCGCGACTTACCAAACTTTTCAGCTGAGACCGTTTTATATGGCTCTTTTGATAAACGGGTTAAGTTCCGATTATCTTAAGTCAAAAGTCTTGGGAGTAAATTAAGATGGGAATATTTTTTGAATAAAATTTTTTGATGTATTTTTTTGTTAAAAATGTTCTACTGGCAGTACCAAGTAGCTGTTTATTAATCTGTGATCAGTCATAGGCATACATATAAAAATTATAAATAATACAGTTAATAAACTTAACATTCCTAGTCTCTACTTATATCAATGTATGTTTGTTTGACTACGCTTTCATGCTAATACTCCACTAACCACCACACCACATTGTACACAATGATATAAATTATAATATTATATATTACCCATTTAGAGAGGATTTTTAAAAATAGCACTTCTAATGTAAATTAAATAGTCAACTTTTTCTTCCCAGGGCTCATAAGTGGCAGGCGTAGGCGGGGCCATGTTAGCGAAGCCGCGGAAGCGAAGCTAATAAAATTACGTCCAAATATCCAGCATGCAGTGTTATTCCGGCGAAGCCAATTAAGATGAAAATAACTCGTAAAAACAAAGGAAAGGCTATATTTTGATCGGGATTAAATAAAAAGGCTTCTAGAGGATCCTTAAGGGAGTGACTTATGGCTCGACGATCTTAATCGCCTGTGTGTCAGCAAAGAGCCGCGAGCCGCGCTCCTCGAGCCGCGAGCCTGGGGGCATGGTAATCCAGTGTGAGCGATTCTCGTGTGTCACCGACGCGAGCCGAGTAAGTTCGCGAACTTAAAACCCGCGTACTTTAAGTTCGTACGTCTGTCACACCTTTTAATAACCAATATTCCGCATACAAAGGTAACGAGTCGGGCGTTCGAAAATCTTTAATGAGATCAAGTTGGCAAATTGGACCTAAGCCGGTATTAGTCTGTGGTGGACGCAGCGCAGCTAATAAGCAGTAAGGCACGGACTCTGATTAAAAGCGGCTTAACTCGAGTACCGCCAGCGGATTTTATGTTTATACGTCAAGTCGAATATAAGTTTACGAGCGAACTATTCGCAACAATTTAATTAAACTCTGAGCGAGTTTGATTTTGATTTACTTTTTTTGTTTGCTCTGTGTTTGTGTATTGTCAAAGTTTTTGTTAGGCTATTTCTTTCCTGTAGGTCTAGAGCGAAGTTCTTGATATATTGACAAAGACAATACTACTATACGGTCTACCAGAATTTGATGGCAATTTTTTACAGCAGATTTTAAAAAATATTCTTGATCAAAGGATTTCATATACTTATATTTGCATTTTTCACACACAGAATCAGCCACTATAAGGAAAAAAAGGTCAAAATGCTTTATTCCTCACTTTTTGCCATCAGATTCTGGTATCTGATGATTTTCATCGCAACGAATGACCATCTGATTTTGATCAAAACTATGTATAGTTACTATAGTTTTGATCAAAATCGATAGCTGCTCCATTCTCATTTCCCACACTCTTCTTATTCCGAGATCAAGGAAGGGTATTTTTTCTTGTTAGATACTCCATACACTTGGAATTAAGTATAGTCTGTTATACTTTATTTTACCGTCACACTTTTATCATAAAATTTCTACGAAAAATGGGACCTTCAGACCAGACCGCTGCGCCCCGTCAGTGCGCGAAGCTTCATTTTTTTCCATAAAATAAGGGGGCAACGAGCAAACGGGTCACCTGATGGAAAGCAACTACCGTCGCTCATGGACACTCGCAACATTAGAAGAACTGTAGGTGCGTTGCTGGCCTTTTAAGAGAAAATACGCTCTCTTCTTGAAGGTTTGCATGTCGTATTGTTCCGGAAATACTGCTGGTGACAGTTCGTTCCAGAGTTTTACAGTGCGCGGCAGAAAGTAACACGAAAAGCGGACGGCGGAAGACTGGCACTCATCTGCCACTGACATCATTTGACAAAATATAATGATGAGTGCTGGCTTCTCACGGCGTGTAATATCACGAGCCGCGCCGCGCCAGCTCTAGCCACGCGCCGTGTGTCCTGCACAGGCAGCACGAGGTGGCGGTTCGTAATATTACGCGCCTTGGGAAGCCAGCATAATGCAGATGACACTTTGAACAACAACCCTGCGTTATATTTCCGAATCCTACTTGAAGTCGAACGGGAGTTCAGAGTACCCCCCCGGTCTGTGAAACTCGTGTATGATATACGACGAAGTTTTAGATATCCACTGCAGGTGACAATCTGCAGCTCCACGATATTCAAGTTAATTTAACTTTGCTGTATAGTTTGTTACGGTAGTTGAAGGCTGATGTTAATATTCAACATGTGGTCAAACTTCCTGAAGACGGCAAACTTTTCTTGTTCATAAGCACCAGACTATTTTAATATTGAAGATGAGGAATGTAGGAGATATTTTTATTGTTCATAAGACAAATAAAATTTACAAAATACCCTATCACTACGACTTCGATGTCTGCCAGTCTGTCTGTCTGTCACCAGGCTGTAACCCAAGAACGGTTATATCTAATAGGTAATAGAGAGAGAGAGAAAAAAAATGCAGTTTTATACGCATCTGCCCTGGCCTTAAGAAATGGCAAAAGAAATAAATAATTCTCTAGATATGATGTTATAAACTGTTAAGCGAGCATAAAATAATTGCAACTCCAATCAGCCCCAGCTTAGATGAGCAGTCCACAGTCAAAGCGGCGAAAGACACGTGTGTTCGGTGTTCCCCATTTGCGCTTTGAGACCGTACGCACTGATCTGTAATATGTAGAGCTAAGCTGACATAGAGATGAGAGATTTTCGGAGAAATTCGTAAAGGCTTGCACTCTGTACAGTTTTGCCGAAGTACTATCAGCCAAGTTGTTTCCTATGCAAATGGGCAAAACTGGTCGCGTTAAGTCAAACCCAGCCGACAGATCACAATTATTAATATTGAATTGACATGATCCGATCAAATGACGGTGTGCAGTCAAATGCCTAGGAATCAATTTCCTCGATGGTACATATTAATTCTATCTTCGTATTTTTGTTATAACAAATAAAAAACCTTATTGAAAAAAATTAACACTTTACATTGAGTTTCCATAAGCTAAGTTCAGATTAAGTATATTAAATAAGTTCCAGAAATTTAATTAAGCAGTTTAGGTAAAAATAAGTTTAGAAACTGTCAGAAATAAGTACTCACAGAAACTCTAAGAAACTCGCAATTAAGTTTGTAAGCGTTACAGAAGTAAAATAAACTTTAATTTTGTACAAGCATGACGAATTCTTAAATTAGAAAACTTTTAACTGCGATCTTAATTAAGAATTTTAAAAATAATTACGATAAAAGAGTTTTATGTATGTGTATTGTTATAAAACTTATAAATTATAATATAATTTAGGTCAGTGGTTCCCAACCTTTTTAGAGCTGTTACCCCTATGGCCTGTTAGAGAGAGTGATTTTACTTTTTCTATCTTTTTCGGTTTTCTATCTTTGCAAAATTAAATAATTTTTGTCTCAGTGTGCTTTTATAATTCTGGACGTCACGTTATCGTGGACACCGACTTCCACGATAAAACGTTGGGTACGTTAAATGCCCTTTTGATTTTACGCACCGCCACAGAATATATATTGATTGGCACCGCGGACGTTTTGTGCGGTTCAGAAGAGATGTAGACGTCGTGACTCGTAATGTCCTCCAACGTGCACGTTAAAAAGTTATCGTCGACAGAAATTTAAAAGCGTCTTCATAATATATTTCCATACATTTTACTTCCCTATGTTATCGTTTTACCGCGGACGTCCACGGTATTACCGTCACGTCCAAAATTATAAAAGAGCAAAGAATTATTTTCTTTCGTTATTTAGTACTTACTTTACTTCTTTTCTTTACTTTAAGCTTAACAATAGGAATACAGTTTAACCGCCGAGTTAAAGTTGGAAATAGCCGTCGACGGCTGGACTACGGGCCACTACGGGGGCTATTAAATCGTTTTATGGGGTCCTCGTGGGCCACTGTGCCGGGAGATGGGAGTCGTGAATAATTACGAGATACGCCCAACGAGCGGATTATTGACTCCCGACACTTAAAAGTTCCCCAATTAACAATTAAGGGGTTAACTATGGCGATTGGATTTTAATATTAATTAATTAAAACTTACGGCGAGATTTCGACCTGAAATCGAGTGTCGTCTGCGATATGCTTTGTCCCGAATTAACGTATGAAATTATAAATATTCTGATAAAATAAGGAAATCATTTTCTCTGAATTTAGCTTTGAGAGCGATTTCCACGAATCAGTTTATTGCTGTAGTTTGTGACGCCAGTTTAATTCTATATTACGAGTTATGAATAATATCGCTTATGCTATTACAAAATAACTTCTGTGCAAAATAAAATGACTAGATTATTACATAGAGGACATATATCAGGATCTACCAAACCTATATCTATGAAATTTGGTATACTGCGTAAGTACTGGTATATAATTACGTAGGTATAATTTTATCTTTATTCTTTGCACTCGCAATAGACACTGAGCTACGGGGGGTCAAAAGTACGTCGAAACGGTTCGTGTAAATAGTGCACGGCATGCGCGCGGCCTGCTGGAACTAGGCCTGCGCACGTCCGTGCGCTTTGATATTATCGTCTAAACAAATGAGCCTTTCAAAAGCGTATGAACTATGAATGAATGTATGTTTTTATGGTTGTCTTTGCATACCTGCGAAACTATAAGTCCGATTTAAGTAATTCTTTTTTTTGTTGTATTGGGTATTGTTCAACTTAGCAAACTGCAAGTTTCATCCAAACGGTTCAGTAGTTTTTGAGATAGCAAATTTTGAAATCAAACCGACTTCCAAAAAGGAGAAGGTTATAATTATGTTCGGCTGTGGATATTTTCTTGTTTTAATTTTAAGATGCCACCACTTTCGCCGAGCGATATTTAAATCGTGCGCGGCTCAACAATCTATTCATAGGATCGTCGCCATACCAAGTCTGCGGGTAGGTAAATGGATCTTGAACCTTTATACAGTATACTGTTAGAACTGCAAAACCACAATTTACCTGCATACGTAAAACAAGTAATGAAACTCGCTAATCACAGAGACAACCTATAGGTTTTGGTGACACCAACTTATTTATTGATTCACCAGCAAAACTTCATTACAGTACAAAATAATAGCGACAGAGTATTTATTGATATAATGTGTTCGAATGAAAGGCGAAATACAATGTGCTTTGAGAAAATGGGATGTCATGAAATGAAATATCTATGTACTTTGAATAAAAAAATATTATGATAGCCTGAGAGAAAAAAATACTTATCTATTCTTTGATTCTTAAAGTTAACTAAAATAATCACCGAAGTTATTAGGGTGGAAGAACAAAGGCCCGTCTGTCCTTCGACCTTTGATAACTTTGACAATCGTTCATCCGGACGAACAGATAGAACTTTTAACGGTTTCTTATAGTTAGCACGAAGCCCTAAAAACCTGTGTGTGAGCGTGTGATTCAGGTGCTTTTTAACCGACTTCCAAAAAACGAGGAGGTTATATGTTCGGCTGTGGATTTTTTTTGTATGTTCAACGACTACTCCGCCGATTTTCTAAATTTTTGTTTTGTTGTATTTGGTTTCACTCCAATTTGGTACCATGTTCACAAAAGTGGTGACCTGATGATGGGATCCAGGAGTAATCGAGGGAACTCCTCGAAACATATGGTGATTTTGGTTTTATGTGAAGTGTACTAAGAATATGCTACCAAAAAGTCAAATATAGGGTCAAGGTATACCATGGTTTCGAAGATGCTGAGAGATCTCCTGACTCCTTATAGATACACGTTTGGGAGTTTCGGCGTTATTTTAAGAACAGAAAGCATATGCTACAATGCAATTCATAATCATCATCATCATCGTCGTCATCATAATTACCACGTCGTGTTAAGGTCACCAATGTCGATTGGCAAAGAATAGATAATAGTACAAGGCATAGTTATGGATATACTAATAATAATAATAATAATTATGTAACCTCAACTATTTCTGTACTCAATCTTCATAATTTTGAAGTCGGTGCCAGTTCCAAAAGTTTCAAATATTCTGTCAGAGGACTGAAGATTCAGCTACCTGGTACCGACTTCAAAATAATGAAGATTGAGTACAGAAATAGTTGAGGTTTAGCCGAATTCGGAAAAAGGCACTATTAGATAGTAAAAATTATTTAATACTTTTTAGTTCATATTAATGTTATTATTGTTTTTACCTTGGAAGTCGGTTTTAATTTTTTGTTAAAAATAATAATTTTATGACGGTTGTTTCATTGAAATGAAAATAAGCCTTAATCAAAGACTTCTTTGAATACAAGTTTTTGTTTTAAATAGAGAAAACAGAGAGAGAGAAAAATCAACTATTTAAATAATGAAAATTTTGAAAAAAATTTTTTGGAAGACATTATAAATGGGAAGCCCCGTTTTGCGCCAGCTCTTTATGATATCGAGTTCAAACTTTAGGAGATTTTTTTTCATTAAAGCAACTTTATACACGCAGGCTGCCTTTCCACCAGAGATATGTGTAGCGAGCTGAATGTGTTTTTGAGAACCAATACAATCGCTTCATTGACGTGAATTTGCCATGACATCGCTCAGCGCAGCGATTCTATTGGATCCTAAAAACACGTTCCTCGCAGCACATCTCTGGTGGAAACGCAGCCTTTACTCTTAAAAAAAATTGACGCAGTCTATCTAATATATTATATGTATAAATCTCCTGTCACGATGTTTGTCCGCGATGGATTCCTAAACTACTTAACCGATTTTAATGTTGTTTTTTTTAAATGTGTGCTTTTTTCCAACTTGAGAGATAGGATAGCTTAGATCAGTATTTCCCAAAGTGTGGGTCGCGACCCACTGATGGGTCGCGGTTAAATTTTTGGTGGGCCCTGAAACTATAGGACGGAAGTAAGGCTGACGATGATGACATGGTGGTGAACTACGATAAGAATTTACGGGTAAATGCTGCGGCCGCAACATACCGCTGCTTTTATGTCTTCATTACACAAAGTGGGCCGCGAACTTTAAACTTTCTTGAAGATGGGTCGCGGTCCCGACAAGTTTGGGAAACACTGGCTTAGATCTTTAATTATAGTCGCAATTTTATTTTATTGCAAATAATTTGTCTATAAAGAGCGACCATTGTTTATGCGGCGCGAGTCACGGGATAGCGATGGACATTGCCATGGTGACATACTTATTTAGTCACTAATTCAATAAAATAATACGGGCGATATACTTTATATAATATGGCAAAGAAACGTTTGCCAGGACAGCTAGTTGTTTATATTTTGTACATACCTGTAGTAGAGCAGCGAGACCAGGGCATGGAGCAGCAGGTTGACCAGGTGGTAGCCAGCGGGTTGCAGGCCGTGAAGCGCGTAGTTCCATCTGAACGTCAGGACTGTGAGCGGCCGGTACGACTTGTGGGACTGCTCCTGTAAAGAGGTAAAAGAGTACTGTGAACGATCCATACTAATATTATAAATACAAAAGTGTCTGTCTGTTATTTTACATAATTCGAGCCCGGGAAAGGACATACTCTTTATCCCGGAAAATGTAAGGTTATAGCTCGATGAATGAAAATCTGCAAAACCAAGATAATCCATACTAATATCATACATACGAAAGTGTGTCTGTATGTCTGTCTATTTTTTAACATAATTTGAGTCTCGGGAAAGGACATAGGATACTTTTATCCCGGAAAATTTACTGTTCTAACTCGATGAATTAATTTCGGCAAAACGGAGTTGCGACCATAAGTCCCTATACATATACATTATGTACATATTGCAACTAGGCAACAGCTACTAGTATTTCCATGATCCATGTTAGGATTTTTTTCTAACACTAAAATAATATCAAATCTCAAAGCAGTACAACTCAAGTGAATTATGTACTTATGGCCCGGGAGCCAAGTAAATTTTTGGTCAATGATTTCCTCCCGGGCGAAACTTTGTACAATGCATAAGAGACTTATACTATGAATAGTAGCGACCGTCAGCTGTGACTCCGTGGGTGGGGTCGGCACTGGCCAGTTCCGACCTTCCACCCATGAAGAAAAATTTTTTTCAGTAATTTCCTCTCATTTGAAAATTTATCAGAGTATAGTTTATGTAGTATTTTGAAAGAAAAACATAGTCAGCTAACCATAACACGGTGGATTATACGTCAGCTGGCTCCTTGAACATGAAAAAAAAAATTATATTTTCAATGATTTCCTCTCAGCTAAAAATTTACCTGGTGATCACTTATATGCTACTATGAATGAAAATTAATGTCAGCTTGCTGTATCTCAGTGGAAAGTTTGTCAGCTGGTACCTTGACAGGTGTAAGGCAACAGCATCTATACCTACTAAAACTTATCAGCTGACGACTTTTCCACTGACTTACAGCTAGCTGATTTTTTTAATTGTTTACTAGAGCATTTTAACAATACTCTGATAAATTTTCAAATGAGAGGAAATGACTGAAAAAAATTTTTTTTATTCATCTTTGGGAGGCTGGCACTGCCCACCCCACCAACGGAGTCGCAGCTGACGGTCACTAGTATTCATAGTGTATGTCCCTTATTCATTTTACGAAGTTTCGGTTGGGAGGGTCTTGGTCATGAAAATCTGTTACTGGCCCCAGGTCTATTAACTTTAACAATAATACAAATTCCATACATTTTTTATTGTCAACGTATTATCTTCGTTTACTCATAGTAATCAACTAAGTTGTGGGGCGACGGGTTAAATAAGAGAATCGTTGTTCTGATGTTTGGTTTGAGCATTGTGTATACACACGAGCGTGCAAGACAATCTGTACACGTCAGTGCCCCCAAAGGTTTCCATGTATTTAAGGCGCTTTTAGGGTTAACTCAGAGTCGAAGCGTTAACGCGCGTCAAATTTTTGATCGAGACGCGCGTCGGATGTGCATTAGCAGATTTTCATAGCAGGTACTCAAATAATAGAATATGGAAGCGATTTTATTACTTTAGAGCAATTTCTTCCCGGTAACATTTAAAAATGTGTTGTATAATAAATATTCCATTAACTGCTTCTCTAAACGTGTGAACCACAACTCAAAGTATCAAACCATTCATTTGAGCAACATCAAAGTGCTCAAACTTCAGAATTAACGCCAGTACGTTCTGTTTTGAATATAATTGATTAAGTGTAACGTGAACCAGTTAGCAGATGAGATATATCTTCCAGATGAGATATACCTTCCATATTAGCAAGACAAATTGGTCTCGGGAGACCCGCTCACGCGTGGGATACACGAGGTGTTGTAATTATAAATTAATCTTAATAACGCGCCATAGTTTGGAAGGGGCGCCTATAATTTACGTGAACGCTTTTAAGATTTTTTGCCCTATACCTGAGATGTAGTAAGATTCGTCACAAATTGTCACCCTTATATCGAAGTGGAATTTACCAAAAGTTATCATTGACCTTTATCTATAAGCGTTTATTTACTGAAACATAATCCATTGTCCGTGTGTCTGCTACCTTTTCACGCCCAAACCGTTGATTTTGCTGAAATTTAACATGGAGATACTTTGAGTCCCGAGAAATGACATAATATACTTTAAGCTCTCGCGCGATACATGAATTCTAGGCAACGGAGTTTCTATTCCTGAGCAATGCTTCAAGAAATGAAGGCGACCACTTGAGGAGCGCAAGGGTTCTTATACCGAACCGACGCCACGTTTGCGTTTATAAAGTTCACTGGATTTAAGAGAACTACCATAAAGTTAATATACCTAGCGGAATAGAGAAACAAAGGCCTGAGCAAGCGAGATGCCACTATCAGTAACACCGCGTGGTAAAAAGAGACGTGTGATACATGACAGCAGCACTCTTTTTTTGACGTCCAGTCGGCACGTGCCGCACGTTGTCAATATAATCTCATAGAATTCATGTTCAATCATGCTTGTGTAAGTGTATACGTACACATATTTTTCACACAGATGAAAACCAATTTTGGTTACGTTTGACAGCTCGAGATTGTTGCTCTATTCCGATAGGTATATTAACTTTATGAGAACTACTGTCACTCGAAGTCATTATAATTATACGTGCGGCATTTCGAATTGTGTTTTCAAGACGGTTAATACGTCTAGAAATTATATTGCTCCTTTTTTTTCAGTTCATTCAGCTTCTTAAGGTGATCGCACATTTGTCTGCAAGCACGCGCCGAACGTACTGCATTTTAGAAAAACCTCACACATTCGTCAGCAACGTAGGCACATGAAACATTAGTGCCAGACGCCAGTTGAAGTTGAAAGGCCAATGAAGCATTCAAAATAATTAATATTATAGACTTTTTTTATAATATGTGATCGAAGTATTATGACGGCATAAAATTATGTTAGTGACAAAATAGCTTATTAGCATATTTTGTATTACTTATTTGTGGTGACCAAGTTAAAATTATTGGCTACTATTTTGTAAAATAGATCCTTTTATTTATTCATCATTTTCTGTTTTCGCCTCCGCGGCTAGAAGCCAAGCTCTAAACTGCTCAACCGCGGAGAGATTCCAGGCGCGATTGCAACCTGTAATTTTGGAGGGGGTCACTACACTAAAAAGTAGCTAGATTTTTTTTATTATTTGGCAAGATTTGGAGATTTTTCAATTTGAATTTATATTTGTCCTTATATATGATGGAGACCTTAGTACGAGTATGTTATAGGTTAATTTCTGTTGGGTTTGGCAAAGCCAAACTTAATTTCTGAATATCGGGACTAATTGTTAATTCTAACGAGGATGGCCGGGCTCCCAGGACACACAATGCTTGGAGCAAGCAAATGTTTGTTTGAGACATACAAGCAATTAGCTACGACGCAGCCAGTTGCAGGGAGGGGGGGACAGCTTAATAGCATTATAGCTGCAATACCACCTCCTAACCTACTGGTTCATTCTGCTAAACAATATATTATATGCTTTCGATGCAGTACAATAAAGATGATTCCTCATGAAATTCCCAATACGTTATAAAATCATTCTGATTGTTTAAAGCTCCACAATAACTACTACAATAATAATGTAATCATTAAAGTACACTAATAACTAATGACAAATACTTGTAAATTAGGAGCCCTTAGCCATGAATGGTTTCGACAATTTCCATGGTAAAATTATGTAATGGCGTTCACAGTCCATCAAGAATCTTTAAATGGTTAATAATTATTTAGTGAACATAATGTCAATACAACATTAGGTACTGGATGAAGTGGGTAAGTAACAATTTGAAAATGTTAGTTTTTATGCATAAAGCTTTAAGAAATAGAATCGAGGAAATTATTTAAAATCGAAAAAATGTGAATTATATTCATAGCTACCAATATAAGCTAACTAGATGAAGAAGTAGGTAAGTTACGAGTACAAGGTTTGTTCAAATTATCGAAGGGGAAAATTAGTATTTCCCTTACACAATTGTTACACAATTTTAGTTATCCACTTCATTCACTCAAGTCTTCAAATGCTTTTCTTTACAGTAACAATACAACGCTATAAAACTCACGATAAAACCCTCGGCCCTTCTTTTATTCTCTCATTGTTTTCAAATTAATTATGTAGGACAAAACCTCGATTCTAGCGGACTCCATTGAGAATTCAAACAAGAAATACATTTCAATGTTACTTAGCACTTTATTTACCAACGTTTCCTTTGAGACTGGCATTTTGTGAAAAAATAAATTGCCTATAGTTCTTAAACTAGAAAATATAAAAAAAATATTGCCTATAGTTTTTAAGAGCGGGCTGCCAAATTTTGCTGTGTTTTCTATTAAGTATTACGATCCTGGAAGACGATTGACTGAAATGAAACTGAGATTTATTTATTCATTGTATAGTTATCTGATATTAGTCTTACGGAAACCTGATTCACTTATTTTGAGTCGATAGTTATATTTTTCGAAATTATGAATATTTCTGGGCTTTTAAACAAATATCTGTTACACAGTTTATTGAGTTACTATCATTAAATAACTTGCACTAATACGATCACACACTTTATTAAATAATGGCTAAAAGAAATATTAGTATTGTATTCAATTTTCAAGTAATCATCAAAAACATTTTTGGGACTTACGACCTTTACTTTCGTGCTATAATGCGGGAACCGTTGTTACGCGATATTGTTCACTATTAGCTGCAGCGCAAAGTACAATTCATGCGGGCACGATTCATGGAATCATTATATCACGATTGCAGGATAGCGGGGTGTGTAGGCGGGGCTAGCGTGTTTTGATATTTTTGGCAGCCCGGTCTTAAACTAGAAAATATACAAAATTAGATAATATTGATCATTATTAAGAAATTCAAATTCAAATTCCTTTATTGCCAGAATGTAGTACATATTATGATCATGGTCTTATAATATAAAAGTTCCAGTACATTCTTACCATTACAATGGCGTGCAATTTATTATAATATAAAATTAACTTATAAATAGATTATTATAATAAAATTACTGTGAATATTGATATAAAATTAAATTATAAAAGAAATATGTAAAAGATAAAATAATAAATTGTCGAATAATTAATCTTGGTAAAAAAATTAAAATAATAATGTCATTGTTAATAATTAAAATAATATAATCTATTTCATCTCTTCAACATATTTCATGTAAATGACCAACCAACGTTACGAGGTGTAATGTAACTTAACAGTTATCACACAGCGAGCATTCGTGCAGTTAGTACGTCGTGTTACGGGTACTGACTGCACGAATGCTCGCTACTTCATTATCTGGCTAATATTATATACATAAAATCCACCCGTGGTATTTCTCTGGTCGAGACGGCCCATTCGTGCCGAAGTATGGCTCTCCCACGGCTCTCAAACAAATTGATTCGTGCAGATGAAGGGGCTACGTAATTTGGTTGAGATATTATGTCAAACCCAGCCGATAAATTTTCCGTATTCGTTTTCCGTATTCGGAAATCCGAATGCATGGAATCAGTAGATAATACACACACGTCCGCTTCTTTCCGAACGAAACGAATTACGCACGTACGTTTCAGGTGAACGCAGATTTGGCCGCACCGCACTCACCGCAGTCGCCGCATTTCGAATTCTTCATATAAAGAATGTAGAAGTTGCGAAGACTGCGGCTGCGTGCTTGCCTATAACTTCATATAAAGAATTCACAGAAATAAGATCTAGATAGAAGCGCTATGTCGCTCCATTTGTATGAACACGAGCGTGTCAATTTTTTCATACTTACTGTGATGTCACTAGAGCGCTTTAGTGATGGGAATACCCGTACGCGCGGAATCGATTCAAAGGAATCACCGCGCCCCGCCTCTTTTGCTATTTTGAGATTTAGACGAATTCTGAAAGAGGCACTATTAAAGAGTAAGAATTATTTAATACTTTTAGTTCATATTGTTTTTACCTTGGAAGTCGGTTTAGTTTTTTTTTTTAAATAATAATTTCACCTTTTCTGTTGTAGATATATAGGATTTAGGTATGAAACTATCATAACTACTATAATCAGGCAGTTTTCAAAAAAGTTTTTTCCTACGTACCTCATAGATCCCATGATCAAATTGCCAACTTGGTAACCGCAACACCAAGTTTAAATCATTTACTTTGTAACAACATTAATATAATTCTCAAAATCACTCGACAAACTCGAGTCTCGATCGAAAAGACTATGAAAAGTACCAATAATAGGGTCATAACTCATAACTCATAACGATGCATCGTGTGATGGTAGTGATGATTATGGTGATGAAAAAACTGCCGAAAGTCCCAAACTTGTATCTACGAGTATAAGGAATCCGGAGTTCTCTTAGTATCTTCGGAACCATAGCATGCCTTGGAGTAAAATTTTACTTTTTGGTAGCATATGCCTAGGATCCTTCACATAAAACCAAAATCACTATATGTTTCCATATAAATTTTGAGGAGTTCCCTCGATTACTCATGGATCCCATCATCAGGTCACCACTTTTGTGAACATGGTACCAAACTGGAGTTGAACCCTCTACAACAAAAAAAATTTTTTGAAAATCGGTTCACAAACGGCGGAGTAATCGTTGAACATACTTACACAAATAAAAATAAAAAAAAATATCCACAGCCGAACATAATATTATAAACTCATACCAGCTAATTTAATCGTGAGTTAATCAGTCAATGTCAGAATATATGAAACTTTTGGGACTGGTACCGACTTCAAAGTAATGAAGCTAGTAATGTACAGAAGTAGTTGAGATTTAGACAAATTCTGAAAGAGGCACTATTAAAGAGTTAGAATTATTTAATACTTTTTAGTTCGTACTTATTGTTTTTACCTTGGAAGTCGGTTTTAATTTTTAAAAATAATAATTTCACTCTTTTTAGTTATTTACCGGTAAAAATATCATGCCTTGGTGTAAAATCTTACTTTTTGGTAGCATATGCCTAGGATCCTTCACATAAAACCAAAATCACTATATGTTACAGAGCGTCCGTGGCCTAATGGGTAGACCTTTGGTTCACACTCCTAGAGGGTGCAGGTTCGATCCCGGGTGGAGCTGGAGGCGTGTACCAATGAGTCATTTTCTGGTCTCAAGTACATTATACGGACGCTCGTATGGTGAAGGAAAACATCGTGAGGAAACCCGCACATAGTTGGTCCCAGACGTATTGACTAGTTCTTTCCTCTGGACTAGGCCGACTATATAGCGAGAATGCCGTATGCGCTTGGGCAGCCATACAGGCATTTAAAAATCTTGTCCCAGGCACTACAGTATTTGAAGAGTGGTTACTTCGCTCTGAAAATGCTGTATAAATCATCCACAATGGATGCAAAGGCCTAGTTTTTTTTATATGTTTCCATATAAATTTTGAGGAGTTCCCTCGACTACTCATGGATCCCATCATCAGCTCACCACTTTTGTGAACATGGTACCAAATTGGAGTTGAACCCTATACAACAAAAGAAAAAATTTGAAAATCGGTTCACAAACGGCGAAGTAATCGTTGAACATACACAAATAAAAAAAAATATATCCACAGCCGAACATATAACCTCCTCCTTTTTTTGGAAGTCGGTTAAAAACTAACTACAGTTTTGACTTCTATAGCGATGTAGTGACCCCCGCTTATTATTTTTTAAATACCTTTAATGAACAGAATTTTTATTTATACAGTTTTATTATATGTATAGAAATATAATTACCGAGTCACAAAATATCCCAAAGCGAATATTATCATTCCTCTGTTTCATGTATGTTTCAAAAATCGATTAATTAGAATCGAGAATACATGTACAACACTATTTGCTTCATTTGACAGAAAAATGAGAATATTGACTGTACCTCTAAACTAAGCGATGAGTGAAAGTATCGATTGTTTTATTTCCATTGCGCGCTCAATAGCGGACAAACAGAACGGGCTCTATAATTTTCTAACTAAAGCGGCAATGTATTATGAATCATGCGGTACACACGCAGTTACGTATTTCATGGTAAAAACTACAGCCACACACGATTTACATTAAATAATTGATTTTAAAGTAAAGGACACATGATTTAATAATAAAATTACTTACCGATGATAAGAAATGTGTCCACTATTTAGACCAACGTTTTTAGTCCAATTTCCACAGCCCAATACGGCACAACTAGGCATTTTTAGAATTCCGATTGACGTCCGATTCCGATAACGGTGGAGCGCAGACTAAAGAACAGACTTTCGAAAGAATATAGTTTATACTCTTTTGGGAACGCGATGGCACGCGAAGTACATACACATGCGGGATCTAATTAGATAGGAGATCTGTGGCGTTCACCTTTCAAGTGCAAGCCGTCGGGCTCGCGCGTGAAAAAAAAAACGAACTCCATACGGAAAACGTGTGCATGCCAGCCTTACCATAACCCAACCAAATATAGGTTCGTCATCTGTCTATTAATCAATTTCTCTGGTTACATATTCTATAGAAGATAATGGGTAAATAACAAGTTATTCATATATATCTTAATTTGCACTTTAAGCCATAACATACTCGTAATAGTTCTAGTACTTCTAGTTATGTCTGCAGTAGGACCGGTTAGTACTTTGTGTGTTGCGAACTATTTCGCTAAGTGGTGTTTTGTTAGATTTTAGAGCTTTGTTGTAATATGAACGTTAAGTACTTTGGTATTTTTCTCACTTTAACCACAAACTGAATACACTTAATGTGGTACCATTTAAAATGACATTTAAAATGTTGCCAATTACAAAAAGCGCAATATTAATAAATAAATACATAATATTTCTCTATTTGTATTGCGAACTAGATGATAAAAGTGGTCTTTGTTTTTTTTCATGTACTTTGTGTCTGTGTTAAATTTCATAAAAATCGGTCCAACTATTTTTTATTTTAAAAATCCCTCTCTGTATAACACGACAGTGGACATAGGATATATTTTATCCCGAAAAAATCCAGTTGCCACACGATAAACGAATTCTGGCAGAGTTGCGGACGTCATCTAGTATAATATTATATTCAACTGAATTGAAGCAAATTTCACGTGGGATAACAGTGGCATTAGCATAATATTTCCGCTGACAGCCTCGCCTTCCCAGTTCCCAGTGTTGCCATATTACCTATACACGTTTGCCAAATTGGGCGGTCACTTCCACTACTTGGCTCCAATTTCGGCAAAATTTTCTTTCCGTCGCGCCTTCTGCATAGTCATAGCCGAGAGGCTAAATTTATTTTACACTTACTAGATGATGCCCAAAACTCCGTTGTGCCAAAATTCATTTACTTATCGCGCGGAAACCGCACATTTTTTCGGGGATAAAAAGTATCCTATGTCCTTTCCCGGGACTCAAAGTAGGTATCTCCATACCAAATTTCAGAAAAAGTATTTCAGTAAAATTCAGCGGGTTTGGCGTCAAGAGATAACAGACAGACAGACAGACAGACTTCCACATTTATAATACTAATTAAAAGTATGGAGAATGTAGTAATTAGTATATAATTAGGTTTATTGACAGGTTTGGATTTTTACCGACCTTAAAAAAAGAAGGAGGATGGTGTTTTTATGTTTGTCCGCGGATAATTTTGCCGTTTGTGAACCGATTTCGATCATATCCTTTTTTTACTACATTCAAAGACTATTTTCTTACAAAAAGGCTTAATTTGAGTGATTTGCAACAGGAAAATCACGAATAAAATATATATTCGTTTACCTATTTAACGAAAGCTTTTAAATCTTTAAGGGCACTTTATATTAAAAGCGCCTTTCTTAAATCTGTAAGGGTCATCAAAATTTTTGATAATCAGTTATTTCACGAGAGATCTTTAAAATGCTAAAAATATGTAGGAATTGTAAGGAATTATACATTCTTCTAAGCGATATTTACGTTAGTTCAATTCACCCGTTAATAAAGGCGTATTTTTAGAACGTGAAAACGACGTACGGTTTTGAAGTGAAATGTGAAAACTTCATTAGCGATATTACACACTTTTTTGGAATCAAGCAAAAAATTTGTGTTTGGATACGTGGCCAGATAGAAAATCAAAAGTCGGAGGGAAAGACGTAGAGAGTGCTACGAAGGTGCCATTAACCAATCCGAAACTTAAAGGTGATTGTTTTTTATTATTTGCTTGATACCTATGTCCTGCCGTCTATAGTTCCCTCATAATATTGTTACGTGCTAGGGTTCTTTGGATTCGGAGAAAAAGACCTGGTGACTCTCTTGAAGACTTTATTCACAAACACTAGCTCACACTAATCACTGAGTCCAAACACTAAGCACTAGATCCAAATCACTGAGCACTATCACTGTCCTAGGTCGTAGCCGAGTCACTATCACAATCACAATCACTCACTATTAATCACTTGTTTTCGCTCCGAAGTCGCCTCGAAGACCGCTCAGATAAAACTGAATTGCCGGCTCGACTGTCTGCGACTATTTATACGGGCCGGATCGAATTTCAGAATGTTCCGGAACATCCCAGAATAACCCTGATATGCGTAAACAAGTAAACAAATGTGGGATGTTTCTAGAGAAGGTACTGCTAACGCCATCTAGTATCGAATAGGGGATTTAGGTTATCTGTGTTCCCCTGGTTTGCCGCTAGATGGCTCTGTGTGTCCGTAACACCACTCCCCTCTTAAAGATGCTCGTCCCGAGCATCATTGTTACTGCCGCGCCACGCTGTCCTGGTCTGCGGCCCCTTCACGTCAGCGCAAGAAGTACATTCGTGGCACCAATTCTGCACATCATCTCGCCAATGCAACCAGAAGAATCGTTCTCGCACTTTCCTCAACATCCTCTTGACACCTAGATGACTCCCTGATACACCCTCATGTATCTCGCAGAGAACATCTGGTACTCTCGCCCTTGGGACAATTATCTGGAAATAGAACTCTCTACCGTTAGCCCATTTCCGGTAGAGTATTCCGTTTTGAAGTATCAGACTGTCCCATTGCTCCCAGTACGCCTTAGTGACAGCGCCAGTGGGTGCAACCTCACTCCAGTTTGGTTTTACGTCACCGCGTTTCTTCCATGTGATGATGTGCCGAAGGTCGTCATCTCTTTCCTGAGCTTTCCTCATAGCATCATTTTCCAAGAGACCCAAAGTATTTGTCTTTGTTCTTCCGCTCCGTGCCTGGGAAGTAACAGTTATTGGAGCTCTCTCCACATTGTCCAATACTCGCCACCTAGTCCTGGATTCTATTCGTTTCCCCTTATCCCGGGCAGGGGACGAAACTGCTTGCTTCCTCAGCTCCTCTATCTGTTCCTCGATCCTTTCCATCCTTGCCATCTGGGTCTTCTTCTGCGGGCAGTTGAGCTGAAGGTGGCCCCTCTCACCGCACTTATAGCATATAGCTTCAAATCTTTTCCTCGTAGGAGCCTTAACTTCCTTGATTTCCTCAGAGACCCTGTGGATCTTATGGGTCTGCCGTATGTCATGGCGAACAGCCTCGACCTCCAAAGCATGCGCCAATGCTTCCTTTAGCGAGGCATGGTGACCAAGTCTTACTGCAGCTCTGACCTCCAGGTCTTTGATTCCATCAACAAATCCTTGAACAATATTTGTGTCGACCATCTTGGTGTCAGCTCCTGGGTATGCCTTCCTGACGAGTTTTTCAATTTCCAACGCCCATTGTTGAAGCCCTTCTTCTGAGCGTTGGACTCTATCACGCAGTTGGGCACGGAACACGTGCTCCAGGTGTCGCTCCCCGTATCTGGATTCCAGTGCCTCCATCAGGTCTTGGAACCCATTTCCCGTATGTGGCAGTGCCTCCAGGACCGACAAAGCTTGCCCTCTGAGTGCCACAATGAGAGCGGTCAGGCATTGCTCTTCCGTCCATCCGTTTACGGTAGCAACAGTCTGAAATTGCCGACGATAAGCGTTCCAAGGAGTAGTGCCATCGTACGGCGGCACCTTTACTCTTGGCCCTTGCATCACTCCAGTGGCTCCACTAGACACTGTAACTCCCGTAGTTTCAAGGCGCACTACTCTCTTCTGCAGTTCAGTGAATCCGGTTTTCAAATTTTCCACAACCGACTCTAACCCGGTAACTCGTTCTTTCATTACGTCGACATCTTTACGTAGCTTAGTCACCGCGTCACTTACATCCTTTATAGCTCTAAGTGCTTTTTCTTGAAGGTCCTTTTGTTGCTCTTGAGACTCCATCATTGCCCTTTGAGAATCTTGCATAGCGCCGAGCTTGCGGTCTTGTGCATCTTGTAAAGCCTGAATTAACTCAATTATGCTTTCCAATTGAGGAGCCATTTGAGGGGCCGTAGAAACTACGGGCGTGGCAGGATGGATGTAGCTAGTCGACGGGGTCTGAGTTGGCGGGGCCCAGTGGGCGGGGCCAGTGGGCGTGGCCTGAGTGGGCGTGACCTGGTGGGCGGAGCCAGTGGGCGTGGCCACGCCCAAAGTGGGCGGGGCCTGAGGGGCGTGGTTAGTGGGCGGAGCCTGGTGGGCGGGGCCAGTGGGTGGGGCCTGCCCCACAGTGGGCGGAGCTTGGTCCCCAGTGGCTGTGGCCTCCGCAGCTCGCTGCGCCCTTGTCCTGACACTCCTCTTGAAGTCTTCTCTCGAAGTCAATGGCATCTCCAAATCTCACTTCCGACACCAGTTGTTACGTGCTAGGGTTCTTTGGATTCGGAGAAAAAGACCTGGTGACTCTCTTGAAGACTTTATTCACAAACACTAGCTCACACTAATCACTGAGTCCAAACACTAAGCACTAGATCCAAATCACTGAGCACTATCACTGTCCTAGGTCGTAGCCGAGTCACTATCACAATCACAATCACTCACTATTAATCACTTGTTTTCGCTCCGAAGTCGCCTCGAAGACCGCTCAGATAAAACTGAATTGCCGGCTCGACTGTCTGCGACTATTTATACGGGCCGGATCGAATTTCAGAATGTTCCGGAACATCCCAGAATAACCCTGATATGCGTAAACAAGTAAACAAATGTGGGATGTTTCTAGAGAAGGTACTGCTAACGCCATCTAGTATCGAATAGGGGATTTAGGTTATCTGTGTTCCCCTGGTTTGCCGCTAGATGGCTCTGTGTGTCCGTAACAATATTATTATCTATTGCAAATCCTACTGGTGACGAATCTGGAACTAAAAATTGATTACTAGACAACTACAGAACTGCCACCTACTGCAGTCCTGCACGATCCCTATAGCGTACGGCCTAATACTACATATATGCTTTTTAGCTTTGTGTTTATCCAGTTTATTCATATCCCAGATTGATCCATAAAACAAGCGATACTGTTCGATAATGTCAAATGTACAGTCCAAAACCAAACGAAATTTTGATCGTTATTGCGATAGCTGTAAGATCTAAATGTGGTGCCGCGCCAAATTGCAATGTCATGCTCGCTGGTATTTGGGACGAATTTGAATTTGACGCTGTCTCTGGGGTTCGTTGCTGACGTCAGAGGCATTTCGCTGTTCGATTTTCAAATTTCAACTAATAATCAACTTATCTGACGTTCTAGATTATTATTGACAATTTGGTGTAGGTGGATATTACGGCTTTATTCGTAGAGTGTGCACACTCTACGAATAAAGCTGTCATTCCACCGCGGCGCACGCTGTGCACGGCCACGCGGCGCATGTTTTTATTACTTTGACTACGTCGATTCATGCGTAGCGTGTCCGTGGGTTGCAGTGGACACAGTCACATATATTTTCTTGCAAAGCGAAGCTTGACGCACGTGCGTAGTCTCTCCGTGCGCTGCGGTGGACTAACGAGTGACGGCTTTAGAGCTCCATTCCACCGCGGCGCACGGAGAGGCTACGCACGTGCGTCAAGCTTCGCTTTGTAAGAAAATATTTGTGACTGTATCCACTGCAAACCACGGACACGCTACGCACGAATTGACTCAAAGAAATAAATCCGTCCACGCGCATCCATCCATGCACAGCATGCGCCGCGGTGGAATGGAACCTTTATAAAAACTAAGAAGAGTAACTGCGTCAAAAAAATTGTCCACGAGTCTACAAAATGTGACCCGAATGCATGCACACTTTATGAATGTATTCGATACACAATTTTGTGTAAATATGGAAATGACAAAGTGTTTCGTTGCTATAATTGCCATATTTTAGTGTGCGAAAAGGAACCAAATTCAAAACGGTTGAAGTATGGGAGTTACGTTTCCTTTGTTTTTATCGTTTGTACTAGACCTATTCCGTAACTGAACTTATAAACTCTTAGAATGAGTTGCACCAACTTATTATAACTATTATAAGTAGCTATAACTAATGTAACCATGCCTATGCAACTCACTCTTAAAATAGGAGTTCAGGCGAAAACAAAAATAGAAATAAGTATTCAACCATGATTTTTTCGCAATTTTTTTTTTTCAAGTTTTGAGTGACAGAATTTCGGCTGGCAGAAATTCTGCTGCATTCAGTTTCATACAATAGTCCTGTTTGATTCACACGAGCGTAATTTTGTGAGTCATGAAAGTCATGTTTGTATGAAAAGATATTTACGCGACCGAAATTCTGCGCTTCACAACTCACAAATTACGCTCGTTTGGCTTGACCCTTATATCCCGAACCGGTGGTAAGCAACAACGCTCTGAAATATAGTATTTTTCTCTATTTCTTCTTTGAGTTTTAATCAACTTTAATTGGATTTTTGTCCGTCGACCGACAGAGCGCAGTGACAGTTCGCTAATTTACATTAATATAGTGATTTTTTATTCGTTTTTTGCAAATATTTCAACACGAATTTTTGTTCAGTAATATGACATTTAAAAACTTTTAGAAAACAATTGACAACAATTACGTATAGTAAGGTAAAATGTAGGTAAAATAGAATTTTAAAATAGAGATAGATATTCGATTAAGTATTTAATTAAGACACCACAAACTCCTACCATCATAAATTGATTAATACTAGCCTAATGTTACGGTAACGATTAAATTAGCACAGACTTTCAAACTAGAAACTGAATTTACTATAATTAAATATGAATATTAATTTATGTTGAAACAATTACCCTCACTGCGATTGACGATAGATTAAATTAACAGCGACTATATTGTTGAGCTTCTAAAATTTAAATTGGGCAGAATTAGACTGAATTTAATATATTATATATGCGTCTGCCAGTTCGTGCGGTTTGGTCGCTACACTACTACAAGCAATATTAAAATGTAACAATTTTTGTTCTTTACATACAATAGGCTTGATGGCAAAATTTTTTTCTTATTGGTAATTGAAATACCCTTAAAAAATAGAAAAATCGCTGACAGAATGACTCTGATAGCTCAAAAAATCACCAAGATATGAAAATTCAAACATCTCTAAAATATACCTGCCCGAAACGCTCCATACAAAAAAAAAATACAAATGCTATCGAGCTGAAATTTTAGGTACACTTATTTTTTACCGTGATTGCTTTATTTTATTCTACGAATAATAAAACCTTAGGAAACGTAACTCCCATACTAATACAGTTTTAAATTTGGTTCCATTCGAACTGTCATGTAACGTCAGCCTTTATACCGCTCAAGGTCACCAAATGTATGAAAAGTGAACCTAAGGTACACTTTTTTGACAAGTATTTTGGAGCATGTTTTTTGACGGAGTTACTCTTCCTTAGTTTTTATTATTCGTAGATTTTATTAACAAAATTCGCAAATCTTTGACCTTGTCATCATCCCTATTGCTTGTGATATCGCGGTGTAGCCGCCAAACAAACACACCAAGTGTATGGATTCAGGATTGGACATAGATTATAGGTGTTCGATAATATAAAGTTTATATTCGACTTGTGTCATGTCAATTTCATACATTTTGTTTGGCGATTCTATAAAAAAGGGATAAAGAAAAAATCGGTTGTCTGTGAAGTCGGTTTACTGACGATAGTTGAACGTGACAACGTCATAAGAAAATGGAATGCCTCAGAGCGAGGTAACGCCGCATGAGTCATGTTTTTTCGTGCGTGCAGCCGGCTCCATCGAATTATAAGACGTTGTCACGTCAAAAGTTTAAACCCTGCGATTCTACAACGAATAAGGGTCAATTCAGACCGCAACGCGATACGGCGAGGCGAGGCGAGGCGCGGCATAAATTTGTATGGATTTGACAGATTTCAATTGCGTGAGACGTCTTGCAAATCTGTCAAATCCATATAAATTTAGAAATGCATCTACGCGTCGCGTTGCGGTCTGAATCAACCTAGGCTTGAATAGTTTCGAAGTCTAAAAGAAAGATTTGCAATGGAAAAACAAATTCTCAGTTATGACGTTGACATAAACGGGTGTATTACAGTCGACGACACGACGACATAAGACGAGAAAGCAGATGCTAATGGCGAGGTATATTTGTTCCGGGAGATTAATGTCGGAAGCTGTCCCCGCCGTAATAACATGAGCCGCGTAAAACGGCAGGCTTTGCCACCCTGATTTATTGCCACTTCGCTGATGCTCGCTGCTCAAATTCTTCACCTGCTTATATTAGTTGGTCTCTCTACTCGACAACCCAACAATCCTTGGCTTATTCCACCTTACTAAATTGATTCAGTAACTAAATTCACCTTCTTTAAATATTTGTTGGTGCCTATACCTACTCGACAACCCAACAATCTTTAATGGCTTAATCCACCCTACTAAAAGACGTCTAAATTGATTCAGTAACTAAATTTAGTCAAGTGAAATAACATTTAGAAAGTTAGGATCCTAATTAGCGTACCAAGTCGGAAGAAGTGTGGCTAATTGTGTATGATGTGGCATTTATGAAAATTTCAAATGCCCTGTTGCCATTATTCTCCCATACAACAAACATGATTTTTTTGGCAATAAAACTCACGTTTGCTGTATGGGAGCCCCCATAAATACTGATGCGGAACTCTAAACGTAAAAAAACAGTAATATCATTTAAAAGTAGAAATAAATATAATTATGTTATGTACGTGTGTATGATTGCGTCAGCTTGAATTACTTAACTACGGTAAAATCAATAACATCCAATATAATAGCATGTTCTAGAACAAAATGAACGTGGACACTGTACGTGTCTATGTTTATATATTAAATTAAGTACTTAATTACGGTAAAATCAATAATCTATAATAATATTATAAAGCTGATAGGTTTGTTTGTTTGTTTGAATGCGCCAATATTTGGAACTACTGGTCCGATTTGAAAAATTCTTTCAGTGCTAGATAGCTCATTTATCAAGGAAGGCTATAGAGTATAATATATTTTCACGAAGTCTAATAGGAGTGAAGAAACAGAGGAAAATGTGTAAAAACGGGGGAAATTATTTGAAAGGGCCTATCTCACGAACTACTGGAGCAATTATTCTGTTATTTGGCACAGACCAGACAAGAAGTAGACCACGTGAAGGATCATAGGATATTTTTTGTGGAATAATTTGTCTGTGAAATATCTAATTTACGCGGGCGAAGCCGCGCGGAACGTCTAGTATACAATAATGTGATTGCAACGAAACTTTTAATACCGCAGTTTGAGATCGTTTTTATTGGAGTAAGTCGTATTAAACTAGCAAATATTTGTATTGAAATAAACAAAAAAAATATTGATATTAAAAATTTCAAACACAATGCTAACATCTAGTAGCAGTTCAATTAAAAAAGAAATGTTTTCTTTATTTCTACTGTTCCACGTTTTGGACTGTGTGTGTCTATTACCGAAGTATAAAATGTCGTTCGGGGTGATTAGACCTCTTGACGTTCCTTTATCACTCTTGTCTGGTTGTGCTTCACTGTTATACATTTCCGTCTCAATTATTTTAAGCTATATACACTCATTATCAAGATTATCCCTGTCTGAAAAATCTTATCTCATCTTCTGTTGTATTTTTTTCACGATCCCAAATTTTGTGACATTTCTATCAAACATGATGTACAATAATGTCAAAGTGATGACAACCTTGCAAAAAGTGTTGAATGTTCTTAAAGTAGAAACGAAAACCTGGATACCTGTTGTTGTATCGACTTGGTCGCGCGTCATCCTGAATGTCGTTCTCTACGCAATCAATCTTATGTTTATTTTCACTAATGAATCACTATACGTGAATGCTTTTACAAACTGTTTTATCGAATATCAATATACCGTTTTCGGAATGAGTCTAATTTACTGTAATACAATAATGAAAACATTAAATTATGGAATGTCACGTTTGCTCGCCGCCGTCGAACAGAACTGCGATGATCCAGCGTCGTGCAGAGACAACTTACAAGCGTACAAGTGCATATTGAAGGTCTACGAAACCAATAATAAAATAACACAGCCGTATGTGAGTAATTTTTTATGATCAGAGTGGGTTTTATGCATTTTCGGCTTAGCGAATTTGCGACGTTGAAACTAGAATAAAATGTTTTTTATTTTAGGTTTTATTGTATATCTGTGGACTTCTAATAAGCAAACTGATATTCATACATTATAATATTCATTACCACAAGGGTGAATCGAGTTACGATGACGTGGAAAACATTCATGTAAGCATGTATTTTAACGCTCCCATGTCCCTTTTTTACCCCCCATTTAACTTTTTTAGTGGGACAAAATATGACGTAAAACCCTAGTTACACGACAAGATACTACACGAAGCCTTAGTTAATATTCTATAGTTTATCATAGTATTAACATTAACGTCGTTGACTATTAGAATTATGATTCTCAAGTCTCAACGACTGACAAAAAAGACTAATAATATTTTAGATTTTAGTTCATTAGAATAATTATTGAACAAAAATCTAAAATCATATTATGTAAGCTGTAATATTAAAAGACGGTTGGAAAGTAGTGTTTTGTGTCGAACTCGAACTCGGTTGTCTGTAAAGTCGGTTTACTGACGATAGCTGAACGTGACAACGTCATAGCCTTAAATGGAACGCCTCAGAGCGAGGTAACGCCGCATATTGCGTCATGTTTTTTCGTGCGCGCAGCTCATATCGAATTATAAGACGTTGTCACGTCAATAATAATAAAAGTAAGAAACAAAAGGTTACATTAATTATAATATTTGTTGTCAAACTCGGGCTGGTCATCAACAGTTATTATTATTGGAGTCATAATAATTGAAAACATGAATTTCACATTTTACCATTATTATTATTATTATTTACTTAAAGTAAAAAAAAAAAAACAATAACAGCAGATTATTTCAATTTCAGGATTTATTTTTTGAACATAAACACGTACTATTGTTTTGGATATCAGATAATATTTACGCTTTAATCATGACTTCTAAGGAGTATCAACATTTCTATACATTTTTAAGAGACATTGACGTGACATGTTTGAAGAAACTGAGCCGTTACCATACTATTCCAGGTACGTATATTTTAAAAATATAATATGGCCGAATTACGCCGGCGTAAATTCCGCCGCGTTTCAAACGCATACAAAATACGGACGGAACGCGACGGACGACACACGTAGCCGAAAGGTATGAAAAGGGGGTAACGTATTTCAGACATTTCCTCCCAGTAGCCGGCTACCCTGTAAGTTGTAACCGAAAGGTGTGAAAAGGGGGTATCCTAAAATAATAGGTAATGTTACGTAATAATACGTAGGCGGTAGGGCTTGTATAAGCCGGGTACGTTTTTACAGTTCTTATACATGTTAATATTATAATATCTGTCCAACTGGTTCAATCCCATTCAATCATACGTCTATCTTTTTAATTGAATATCTGAGTCGCTAAAAACGTTCAACACTACAGCTGCTTCAAAAGCCGTGTGATTAAATGGCGTTATTCCGTCTAAGGGCTAGCTTATTTTAACCAGTTGGCTGCGACATACTTATTATTGCCAGCGACGGCTATCGAAAGTGTGAAAAGGCACATACAGTTGCAAGTCAAAATTTGAAAAACTTATACAAACGTAGACAGTTTTAAAATATTACTTATTACTTAATATATGGTGCTGATAGCTTTTATGTTTTTTCAGAGTGCTCTAGAAAGATGTACAAGAGCATTATTCGTCTGAACAGCGACACAAGACGATTCGAAGTGTACGGGCTGTTCGAAGTGGACATGCGTCTCACTCTCAGCGTACTCTCAGTGATCACCAGCTACGTTATCGTGTTGCTGCAGTTTGCTCTACTGTGATCAAGATGTTTGTACCATCGAGGAAGTTGATTCCTATGCAATTGACAGACCAACGTTATTTGGTCGAATATGTCAATTCAATGTTAATTGTGATCTGTCGGCTGGGTTTGACGTAACGCAACCAAACTACTTAGGTCCCCGATTTGCATAGGGATCAACTTCTCTGATAGTACATCAGCACGAGTCAGTTGGAGTTTTGTCGTCGACATGCGGTTTCTCTCAGTGTATTCTCAGTGATCACTATAGTAAATTTTTGTAGCGCTGCAAGTTGTGAACATGCTTCGTTTCTTAATTTGATAAGACGCTTCGTGTTAAATGTTTGAAATAAACAATAAATATGTTTTAAACTTTGATAACCTAAAAATTAATTATCCACCCAAAGTTAGATTAAAAACCTAAATAATGAGATTTTAGTATTTAGTAAGTTTAGTTAGAACTGGTGGTAAAAAATCAGTAGGAAAGGATTATAGAAAGGTTTTAGTAATTTGCGTTAGAGCACGTTCTTAATACTGACAAACCCTCGATTGGACCAACGTTTTATCGCTAAGTAAGTGATACAGTAGTTATAACGATTACTTATTGTTACGTTACTGTAGAAGTAGTAGTATTAGCGGCAAACGATTTTCAATGAACTATAAAAATACTCGTACCTACTGAAAATCAAAAAATAAAAGGCGGCGAAAAAAGTTATTAGTTTCCCGCTTCACCGATTCACACCGAAACACGAGTTTTCACTTCAACATACCTTTATAAATATTTTAAACAACAATTTTACAACATTGAAGTATTTTATGAAATTTAAAATGTTGCTCGGAAACCCACTAAAGCTTAACTCGACGAACTATTTGGGCAGCTTCAAGAAATTCTCGTAAAATCTTCAGACTTAAAATAGTTCGCGGAAACTAAAACTCAAAAGAACGAATCTATAAAATGAAATTTACGTGTTAACACTATAAGGGTATTTTTGTTACAATCACGTCATTTTAGATTCTCTTTAGAATGGACCAAACCATTTGCAATGAATCGAAACAATATAATATAATGTATTGCAAATTGAGTAGATGCTCTTATATGAAAACTACAGTTTAACGTTTTAATCGCTTCAGAGCTTTCGATATTTTGGTGTGATTTTGAAAGTGATTTAAAAATATATATATTGTTTTTAAAAATCACTTCATACTTTAACGACAATAGTACCGAAATATTACCTAAATACTTATAATAAGTTATAACGATACAACTGACGTCGTTAGGTTCTGTTAGGATATTATCACAGAAATTATCGGTCACACGCATTAAGTACACGACTAGATTTAGAATCCAGCTAATAAAACACAGTCACATAGTTTCGTAGCCTCTATCTATAGGTTGAATATTATATACAAAACTAGCTGTCCCGACAACGTTGTTTTGCCATATAAAGTATTTCGCCCATAATATTATTTTTTGAAGTGACTAAATAAGTATGGCACCATGACACCGTCCGTCGCTATTCCGTCGCACAAAAAATGGTCGCTGTCAGTCTCGACTCTCGAGTTGTAATAATTTACTATTATTTATTCAACAAATGCACTTATCAATATAAAAAGTACCCAGTAGCCGATTCTCTGACCTACTCAATACGCATAAAAATTTTGTAAAAATCAGTAAACCCGTTTCGGAGGAGTACGGTAACTAACATTGTGACACGAGAATTTTATAAGATAAGACAAAAGCATACAAAATACGGTATGTATTTTGTACACTTTTGTCTTATCTTATATAATAAGTTTCAAACACTCAGTTGTTTCAACACACTCTTAAAAATGCTAACATGAACTAAAATAAAATCCATTTTGAGTCTAATAGCAAATTCTGTTAAGGGCAGGCTGAGAATACTCTCGCATTCGAAATATTCTCGACATGATACATCCTACAAAGTATTCGGTATGTACTCGTAGATACACAAAGGAAAAATGAGAGAAATTTGTTTGGATTCAGTAGATACGAAATAGACGATGCGAGCTTTGCATATTCTCTTGGAATTAAATTCTCTAACAACGAAGTTTTAGAAAGAGTATTTCGTTAAAGACGAGATCTTTAATTTCGTCATTATCGTAGTTATAGTAACCAAGGTTCAGGTAGGCGATGAACAACCTCTTCAATAAATAAATTAATGTAGGTATATTTAAAAAGACCTAGGTAGGGAACTTTATTTAGAATTCAATACGTCTTGTCATTCGCAATTGAAGTTTATAATTAATTTCCAGTCCGTTTTGAACTGTCTAACTTAATAAATATAAAGTATTTTAGTTTAAATTAATTTATCCTTTTCAAAGTTTTACGTTTGACGAGCTGGCGCTAGTGAATAGTTCCTACTCGCGCCATACAAGGAGGTCAAGTGTTAGTTTTCAATAAGTGAACTGAAAGAGCTCACTAGAGCTAACTCACTACAGTTTTTGGTGGCCTGAAAATGGTCGTTTGTTGGTCGGCTTTTCAGTTTTCAAGTTGCTACTCTTATTGATGATGCATGTTTAGGGTTAGCCACTCAATCGTTGGCAGTTGGCACTCCTCTAATTATTGTCACCGAGATTAGCTCAAAAAGCAAGCTTATTAGGATTTTCTCATTTTTTGCTCTTAAAGTGAGAAAAATAATAAACATAAATTAAAAAATTATTGGATGATTTGCCCCATAAATAAATGAAAATTAATTTATTGCAAACAAAAAAAAAAAACGACATATAATACATAAACATACTTAACTAAGGTCATGATAAGTATCTAAAATATATATTGTACCATTATATGATCCAAACGAATAAATATTTAGCACAATCATCCTACTGTCTATGAGAACTTACCAAACTATGTTATAATCAACTCAGATCGTGTAGATTCCACTTGGAACAGTTATGATAGCCTCAATTTGCTGAATTGTTCTAATTCAGCATACCTAATTGAAGACGTGAGTGGATAAAGTTGATAACAAACCAATGGATCGGCGGTCCCGTTGCAGACCGCGGTCCGCCATTTGATGATCCCTGACGTAGACTGTACAAGCTCCGAACTTTTTCAATTTACGCTACCTTTGCTACGAACACTGCATATACTTCAAACTTACGTTACTGACGTAATTTATATATTTTGTGACTCAAAACTTGATAGCTTCTCCTGAAAAATATATGCTATATGCCCCCTATGCTGATGCTGCTATGAAGCTGGGCTAACTACGATGTGCAACACAATCTTTGCGGCGTAGCTTGCTACGCTGCGCATGCTACATTGCCTTTGCTACGCTACGATCGCGGGCTTTAATTGAAGGTTTCTTTCCTGATTTTTTTTTGACGTGACCACGTCTTATAATTCGATATGGGCTGCGCGCACGAAAAAACATGACGCAATATGCGGCGTTACCTCGCTCTGAGGCGTTCCATTTAAGGCTATGACGTTGTCACGTTCAACTATCGTCAGTAAACCGACTTTACAGACAACCGAGTTCGAGTCGAGTTCGAGTTCGACACAAAACACTACTCTCCAACCGTCTTTTTTTATTGAATACCAAAACCCTCAACACAAATTCTTTGCAAACTAATCTCGATACCAGACTGACGTGGTATGAAACAGCATTTCGTAAGCGCTCCATTTATTATTATTATTATTTGTGACTTTAAATTTATAATAATAACTTATTCATAAAAACACTAAGCAAGTAGTCAACTCTTCTGTATGCATAGTAAATAACGATTGGTTTGTTTCTATTCAAGCTACCTTACAAATAATAGGGAATAAATATAACATCTTACAGTACGCAGAAAATATAAAATTCGAAAATATACTTCGATAAAGATTCTGCGGAGATTGCTGCCATTGTATCTGTAAGCAATGTTGCATATAAATCTGACAAGCAATTTATACTGTCAGCAGCTAGACATTGCGTCTTCGTTCTTTGAAATCGCTCAGCAATAATAATAAAAAACATAAAAAATAAAAATAAAAAACTCGATCTGCGGGACTAAAATGGTCACTTTGGAGAGACAAACTATGAATCATAATATCATTCATTTTTTAGGGTTCTGTACCCAAAGGGTAAAAACAGGACCCTATTACTAAGACTTCGATGTCTGTCCGTCTGTCCGTCTGTCTGTCATCAGGCTGTATCTCAAGAACGGCTATAGCTAGAGTTCTGAAATTTTCACAGATTGTGTATTTCCGGTGCCGCTATAACAACAAATACTAAAATATAAATAAAATTAATATTTAAGGGGGGCTCCCATACAACAAACGTGATTTTTTGGCCGTTTTTGCTCGTAATCAATAATGATAAGAGGTATGCACTTGAAACTTTCACGAAGGCCTTAAATATAATTTTACTTTAATAATTATAAAATAAAAAACTAAGGGGGCTCCCATTCAAAAAACCCAATTTTTGGCCTATTTTTGATCTATAACGGTACGGAACCCTTCGTGCGCGAGTCCGACTCACACTTAGCCGATTATTTTTAAATCGCAAAATGGCCACTCTGCTTGCAATTCATGTCTAGTTCGTACTTATTTGACATTCGTCAGGTTTTTGAGAGGAATTGCAAAATGCGACCAGTTTAGGTCCGCTGAACACAACACACAAAAAAGTTAAAGGTTGGACGTTTATGAGTGTCAAAAAAAAAGTTAAAAGTTGGACATTTCTGTGTTTATGATTATAAACACAGAAATGGTTATTTCTTCACGCCGAAGTAAGCTTACGTGAAGAGACCATAAATATCAGGCATATTACCACGAGTTAACTGGGCTGAGCTATTAACGGCCGATCGACACCTGGCCGCCTGCCAAACATATCAAGTCGTTTTCCACTGTTTAGTGCTTATGGCAGTATTAAGCGCTGGCGAGGTTAACATCCTGCAATACTCAAAGTACATCCTGACTATCAAAGGAGGTTATAGACTCCATTCGAGTAATTAATTATTCGGTTATGACTTACGGACCGTATGTTTTAAGATATTGCATAGCTTATATTGCGGGCTTTTAGCGCGGTGACCGAATCAAGATATTTCGTAACAAAAATAAACCTAACACCCCCCACTCCGACCGGCACAGCGGTGCGGCGTTAAAAGCCATGCATCGTCTAACGTCGTTTCAGTTCGGCAGACTTCGGTATGGTGTTTGTGTGCGTGCGATTAGACCGAACCGAACCATGTGTGGGTTTCCTCACGACCTTCCTTCAACGTACGAGCGTCCGTAATCCGTATTATGTGCTTGAGACCTGAACGTCTCATTGGTACACGCCTCCATCCGGGATCGAACCTGCACTATCTACCCACTAGGTCACGGACGCTCTCTTTAAATAATAGAATTAAATAAATATCGGTTCACCCGCTTAAATGTGAAGACTGAAGAGGTAACAAATTAGCACTCAGTATACTGTACTATTTACAGATTTAAGATATTTGATTGATTTAAAGAAAATATTCAAGCCCATGAAATATTTAAATTTTCAATAATTTTCTGAGAGATGGTAACGGGTTGCTCAACTCGACAACCAGGCATTAACAGGGTCGTGGCAAGGGTCCGAACAACAACTTCACTGCAATCAGAAGGAGATGTTGGCTATCCTCAAAGTTTTTCAGGTAAGAGCCGTAGAGTTATGCAACAGCTCCATACTGATACAGTGCGACAGCAAAACTGTCGTAGTGTATTTACGGAACGAAGGAGGCACTCGGTCATCCCCATTGAACGAAATTACTTTACAAATTTTAGAAATTATAGACTGATACGGCATTCATTTTCGGAACAAGTATATACCCGGCAAACTGAACAATCATGCCGATCACCTTTCGCGGCATCGGCAACCGCCCGAGTGACACCTATTACCCAGTTGCGTAGAAAAAGTTTTCCGAAAATGGGGGACACCAGTAGTGGACCTCTTTGCGTCAGCCCGAGCGCACGTAGTGTCGAATTATGCAACTTTGGATCTAGCCGACCGTCAGGCATTAATACACGATCCTTTCAGCATTCCATGACACTTCACACTGGCGTGGGTCTTTCCTCCGCCCTTTCTCATTCCCAAAATACTAAGTCACCTGAATCAATCGTCCGGGGTCTGCCTCCTAGTAGTCCCGAGGTGAGAGAATGTTTATTGGCGTGCCGACGTGAAATCTCGGGCGCTAGCACCTCCGTTGGAGTTACGGAATCGTTATCTAATAGACATCTTCACGGGAGAACCACCTCGGAGGATCGACCAAATTCACCTGGAGGTTTGGAAATGTGGGGGTGGTCTGAGGAGGTAAGATTATGGAACCCAGAACAATTGAATTTACTAAGGTAATCGTGGCGTCCATCTACTCTAAAAACGTATGAGGTGGCATGGAATCGTTGGAAGGATTGGTGTAGAAGCCGCAGGTGCAGTGCATCCACATTGGCCAAATTCTTAGCTGACCTTTACCTTAAGCATAATATTTCTTACAACACTATACTTTTACATAAATCTGTAGTAGCAACGTTGAATAGTGCCTCAAATCAGTTGAGTTCACATGTTTTAGTCAAGCATGTTTTAAAAGCTATCTCACTTAAAAAACCTAAAATATCTAAGCCCCCAGTATGGTACGTCAATGAATTATTAGTATTTTTGAAAATATGAATGTAGATTTTAATAACCTTTTTTGTTTAATAGCAGCGTTTTACCTTACAATAAAACGCTCATTAAACTTCTTACCTTATTCGAGGCTTAACTTTTTATTTCTGCCTGGTGCTTTTCGACGCATTGATCAAAGGTGGGAAACTTCTTCGCTCCCCACCTCGCTCGGAAGCACCTGGTAATGGCGGGAGGAGCTGATTTGACCCGGATGTGATGGAACTAGGCGGTAAAATCACTAAAAGTAGACGGGAAACGCAAGTGCCTATCTCAATATTAAGCCTCGAATAAGGTAAGCAGTTTAATAAGCGTTTTATTGTAAGGTAAAACGCTGCTATTTCAAAAACTGCCGTTTAAAAAACTTTGTCAAAATGAAGAATTTTGACGAATTCATTTTTTTAAAATTTGAATGCTTTTTAAATATTCAAAAGTTTGTACTTTTCTAAACAACTTTAGGGATTTGAAGAAGACTTTAATTTTAAGAGGTTTCATTGTGGTTTCGATTTCATTTTGATTGGTTCCATTTAATTATATGCATTATAATTATTTGAAAACTTTTTTAAATATAAATATTTTTGTGATCAGAAAAAAAAGAGCGTGTGTACAGGGTAAGTAGGTAGGTACATACCATAAGATTAAAAGGCGTTCAATATCAACCCTAGACGATCCAATAATACTGCACAATACGTATATTGCACAATAAAATTGATCATCTAGGGGCCCGCTAGTTACAGTTTACACTCCTCGTTCGCAGTTTAAATATAAACTGACAGAATTGACGACCTTTATACGGAACCCGCAGTCATCTCTAAGTCGACAGTTAACAGACTTAAAACTTAATAGAACCCCAAAATATAAACTTGAAGAAGAAACTTTGAAGAAAACCGGCAGAGTGCGTGTCGGGCCACGTGCAATATAGGGTTCCGTAGTTCCGTCGGCAGCGCTGCGTCGACGGAACGCTGACGCAACGCCCGTGTGGACAGGCTTTAAGGGAAATAGATAACATGAATACTGGGTATACAGCACGCAAGTTTTGAATAGGTATGTGGTCTAACATTAACTTTTGATGGGTCTCTGTATTATTTTAATTAAAAAAAAAAGATATTTACGTAAAACTTGTCTTCGGCTATCATAATATTACAAGAACATAAATAATATTCGTTCTTTCGCGATGAGTTTTTTCTTAAACAAGAGTTATAACGTATTCCTTTACCGACTTTGATGGATGATTCGGATATTCAATTAGAGTTTTTGCACTGTTCCCTTGTTTTATATAAGTTTTATTTTTGGGGTGAATTAAAAAGTTTTTGTACGTTGGACTTTTAATAAATGTAAAAGAAACACATTACGAAAGTCTTGGCTTGTTTATTTTAATCTCAATTAAATTTTTATGCTTTCATTCACCTACTCGAATGCAACAAATTATACTTAATAATAATAATTATTATTAACTTATCTTTGTAAACCAATAATTAAATTTTAGGGTCGTATGATGTCATTTTACGGTACTTATTATGAGCATTATTTAAACATAGTATCGACCTAGTAGATAATATTTCAGATATTATTATAATTTTTAAACTAATAAATAGCTTTCATCGAGAGCTTTGAATTAAGAAATTCCGTAACGAAAATAAACCTAACACGTCCAACTCCAACCGGCACAGGGGTGCGGCGTTGAAAACCGTGCATCGTCTAACGTCGTTTCAGTTTGGCAGACTTCGGCACGGTGCTTGTGTGCGTGCTATTAGACGTATGCAAATTATAAATACATAAGTTGATGAAAAAATCTATGCTTAGGTACTGCGGCAATCCCCGAGTGCCGCCCTTTTTTATGCGGAAAATCTAATAGCATTTACAACCTTGATTTTTAGTTCTCAGTTAAGTATACACTTATGTCCTACTAGGACGAGATCTTGTTGGAGGAGTAGCCAGACTGCTCATAAAAGGTTTTTGCTATTAGTAAGCTCCAGTTATTCTTCTCAAAGCAAGCACGTTTTACATTAGACGGAGAGTCGAGACCTATATCGGTCGCAGCTCGACGCTTTTAGTCACGACTCACAAGTAACGATCTGGCATACAAGTTGATTCGGTATTCCCGTACTATATTATATCTATACTCGTAATGCCGTACCCTGGCGGTAGCGGTCATTGACACCCTGTCAACCGACTTGTCAATATACCGTGTGAGTACTTAGCATAAGGGCGATATGAGACATCGTATTATGCATACTCCGTAATTAGAAAAGATAGTATTCTGTAAATCGCTGCGAACTCAAGCTAGAGATTATCATTATTAAAGTTACCAAGGGGTTTCCTGGTGAATCTAAGTCTGTCTGTGTCTTAAAGAGAGGTCGATTTTTGTTTTTACGTCAACAGAATACAGCCGGAGCATTTTTCTCATCGCTCTTAGTGTCAATTCAGACCGCAACACGACGAGGCGAGGCGCGGCGTAAATTTGTATGGATTTGACAGATTTAAATTGCGTGAGACGTCTTGCAATTATCTGTCAAATCCATATAAATTTAGAAATGCATCTATGTGCCGCGTTGCGGTCTGAATCAACCCTTAGATTTGAAATGTCAATAATGACCGCTGGTGCCATCTTATTCCATTTTGACAATATTATAGGTAGGTACGATTCGCATAGGCGTATAGAAAAAGCCAAAACAAAAAAAATGCGAATCCATCAACGAAATAGGCATTTAGCCTTCGTAATATTAGGTTCTAGGAGCATTAATTAATTATTCTCTGTAGAAATTAGACTTCGTTATAATAATAATTAATTATAAGCACTGAGCCGTATAACATTGAGTCAATTAATCACACTAAATGCTGGATCAGCAGACATGTACTTACATAAAAGTAATTAATTTAATTAATTTAATAATAAACCTGTCAATTAGTTTACATTAAAAGTTGTACACTATTTAACGAGATGGTTTAGTTCGGCAAAAATCCCAAAATCAGTATAAAATTATTCTATGTACAACAAACAGTTTTGACAGTGTTAGTAATGTGACTTTGAGTCCGGAGAAATTACATCAGATATTAGAATTATATACAAAATATCCGCACAAAAAACGAACGCGCGAAAGAAATTGCACTCAAAACCTTCTACAGCTCGACAAGGCTTTAAATGAACATGGGTGACATTGACGTTCATATAAAGCCTTGTCGAACTGCCTACCGCATAGGATAAAGCTACTCTTATGCCTCGGCCACACATGCGTCTATTTGTCACGAAGCTTCGTGCTATTAGACGATACTTTTGGACGATACACGCAGATTGTTCAATGGTATCGTCTCAAGCACGATTCACTACGGATGTGCGGCCGCAGCATTAGACTACGCTGTACTATAATAAATAGCATTTATAGAGGGAGTATACACTTATACAGCTCATAACATACCAACTCGCATCTCCATGCATTGTATAGCTAATAATAAAGGTATGTTGCGCGATATTGTTGAAAAATAAACTATTTATTACGTGCTATTATAGAGTAGTCTGAAAACAGCTTAAATAATGTAAAAAATATATGACAGCGGATCAGATACGCCAATCCCGTGATGTTTTATTAATTTCTGGGGTGAACAGTTTAACTACGGCAATTAATTTTCGTTGCGACCGAGCGTTTTTGGACAAGCGACAGCGCTGATTGATCGAGCTAGCTGTGTAACGACGGCGCGAAGCTTGTACAGATGCTCAAAACACAATCAATAACGCCAGTATCGATAAATAAATTTTAAATTTAATATATTTTGGTAGGCCTAGTTCGATTATAAAATATTATAAATTCTTCTCATAACAATTTATTTGTTATTTTATTGTTATAACTCATACTCCACCATCATTTATTTAATTATGAGTATGAAGTGACAGATATTTCTAGTATAAGGGTGCGTTTCCACTGAAGCGGAGCGAAGATTTCAAGCATGGTGATTGGTCAATTCGGTACCGCTTAGCTCCGCTCCGCGTCATGGAAGCAACGGCCTAAAGGCGATACCGCACTTCGCGACACGTCTTGACGTTCCATTGAACTGACGTTTGTAAAACGACAGTTCTATGAAACGTAAGTGCCGCATCGTGTCGTGGCGCTTAAGTGTGGTCTAGCCTTAAGGTGCAGTGGTTGTTGCAACTACGCAAAATGGGTTTTTAAAATAACGTTTTTTGTTATGGAAATGTCATTATTTAAGTATAAAAAAGTACCGTTTTAAAATTGAGAAACTTTCCTATACGCAAAGGTATATCAGTACACAATTTGAAAAATTTGGCTCGATAGAAAAAAATCTCAAAGATGACTCTTATAATGCTGTTTTTCATAATTAAATCATTTTATGGCTAAATTACACACTTTCTAGAAAAAACAAAAAATGTAGCACATTTGTCATGACCTAACCTAAACGATTTGATATACTTGATTTGTGTAATACTAAAAACAAAAGGTTTTTTCGATTATTTTCTATTATCAAGGCACGCGGCGAGCGCGTAACCGCCACTGTACAAGGCGCGCTGATATGAATGTTATTATAATGTACTTTACGTCGATATTCGTACTGACCGACATCGACCTGCTAATTCTCGGGACTACTGGGCCTTAAGGGTGAAATAGTATTTTTCATACTCGGTTAGAAATTACAATTACTGAGTATGCAGCAACTTAATTTGAAGTTGAAAACTATTAGTCTACTAGGTAACTAGTTAGGTAAATAATAGTTTTGTGCTTTTGTTGCAGCGCGATTTTTTGATAAAGTTAAAATAATACAGTGCGAGCATTTTTCACTAGACTAGTGAAGTCAATGGCCACTGGTGCGATGTTTATCCATTTTGACTATAGTTGATTTTTCAAACATGATAATTAAAATTTAAAAAAAAATCATGCATTTTATATCCCATATATAACGATTTTAACAGCATGTTAAAAGCTGCAAATTTGAAATCAGTGTAACAATCTGGAGCTTTTAAACTTTAAACGAATACATGTTAAAACAATTTGAATCCCCCGAACATGCGAATATTTTTGGGCAGATAAAGATTAAATATTTAACGTAAATAAAAATTAATTACGTCTTGGTAATAAAAAAAAGGTAAAAAACTTTAACGTTGTTCGTGGCGGCCGAAAAGGAAGATCTTCCAACCGAGAGAGATAGCATGCTCGGTCAGGACGAAGCCCACTGACGTCATTTCAGACGTTGTATAATGTCGGCACTACATATAGGCGAACGCGTTGGCCAACGCGTTGGCCAATGCGTCGGCCCAATGTGTAGAACGGGTGACTCGCGCGTTGGCGGTAGGTATTTAGACGTTGGCCGACGCGTTTTGTCGGCACTACATATAGGCGAACGCATTGGCCTACGCGTTGGCCAACGCGTCGGCCAATGCGTTCGCCTATATGTAGTGCCGACATAATATATCTTGCCGTTCTCCGAAACTTCGATAGCGCGATGTAGGATTGTTAGGCGAATTGTGGGTACCGCCACATCACTCCCCCCCGAAGACCTGTGGTATTCTTCAATGCGCTTGTATTGTCAGGTGTGGGCCGAAGCTACGCGTGCAATGACCAGGAGAGGGACCCCGTGCTCTGCTTCCTCCAACGCGGGTTATGGTCGAGGCGACCCGGGTTATGCTTGCAGATGTCTGCTGACGTGGTGCGGAGGGGCGGGGGTGTATTGATGATGATTGATGTCCAGAAGGATGCGTGTTCTTGTCGGTGGTCACCAATTTAACGTTGTTTGTGGCGGCCGAAAAGGAAGATCTTCCGACCGAGAGAGATAGTATGCTCGGTCAGGCCAAAGCCCACTGACGTCATTTCAGACGTTGTATTATCTTGCCGTTCTCCGAAACTTCGATAGCGCGATGTAGGATTGTTAGGCGAATTGTGGGTACCGTCATAAAACTATTCTAAGGGCAATTGCAGTTACAGGTCATCCATAATTGACATTATAAAATATAACACATCTGTGATATTTTGATATTTTAGACATAGATACCTGTACATTCGCAAAATTATAGCCTTTGTCATACAGTGGCAGTCGCTTACCGCGAGGATCGGAAAGCCACCTTAAGGCAGTTGTGGGCCACGTTTAGTCTATAATGTAATATTATCTGCTAGTCTGGAAGACGGTAAGCTCGTTTTCACCAGTCTAACTATAACCTCAATTAAGGAGTTGCCGTCGAAATTTACAACTAAATTTCTTGCTTAAGCATATTCTACAAACTTCGCCTAGAATATTATATTTTAATGTAAACGAAATGATATTCTTGGCAACTTAGCTTAGTATTTGAGGACGGATGGGTCCGTTTAAGCAATTCGAAACATTGTTAATCAAGTGGTTTTAGGGTCGGGTGAAACAAATGAAGTATAATAATACCCCGGCACTGGTGTAGGTGACGGTGGCCGGTTTCATTGGAAACCAGGCAACTTACGCAGGAGTAATTTAGTAGTGCCCAAGTGTGGTTGCAGTACACAAGGGTACTCTCTATTCCTCTATTCTCATAAGTCATAACCCAGTGGGATGGAAGACCGACACGACTGGCGAGAGATCAGGCACAGGACCGTCTTTTTGCATAACCCATCCGACGCATGATCGTCTTACTTGTCAGTTGTCAGACAGTCAGGTGATCAGTCTGCATTGTCCTAACCAAACATGGAAATAACACTTTTCCAACGCGGAAATCGAATCTACGACCTCCGAGTCAAGAGCCACGCTGTAAACCACAGGACCACGGAGGCGACTGGTAATGAAGTGTGAACCTGTAATGACATTTTAAGATCTACATCCGCTCTGAGTAAGTATTAAAAATAAATTTTAAGAATGGAGACTCTTATTTTTCTTAAATAATTTTAATATAATGCCTAAAAATTATCTTTTAACGGATATCCTCCAGGCGCGCCGCAGCCGATATCAATCAATCAACTTTACCCGGGTGTAATGTTCCCGGCTAAATAACTCCGGTACGTGCCGTGAATATGTTAGTGCCAATCGCGTTCCGGCTTTCGGTCCTGAATACCTTGTTTCATGTGTAGGCACGAGGGCGTTAAATTCATTACGAAATTATTGTTATAACTCCACGTTTGCAACTTCGTTCGCGCTCAAATACGTTTATCGCGCGGTAATCGCTCACTTCCGGTATGAAAACTGTTCGAAGTCCTTTACCGGGTCTCAGAGCATCTACATACTATCGAGTTTCTTACGCCGGTTCTTCTCGGCGGGGTAGTTCCCGAAACGGTGGTAGGCAACATAGTTTCTTCGTTCGACTTTCAAAAAGTGTATCAATATAGCCATTTTGAATAAAAATATATTTTATTTTATTTATTTTTATATATTTACATGCCTCATCCTATATAAAAAATAGAATCGATAAACGTGTGCATAAGCACCAATATCGAGAACGGCCAAATCGATATCGTTAATTCATTATATTGTGTTTGTTAATGTTTAAAGAAGAATCGATGGAGAGCTGGCGACCAAATCATATGTGACTTCAGCTGTATTAAAACTCCGTTAGCTACTTCCCTGCACAGCCCTTTCTGATAATCTGCGTCCTGGCAGGCCGTGGGCGGTGGGTGGAAGAGTGGAAAAAATGTAGGCTCAGCAACTTTAATTTTTTTTCTATAGATTTATGATGAAACAGACCTGAGCAAAACCTATTAATTAGTAGGTATCACTGTACAAGGAGACAAAATAAAAAATTCAATAGCTTTCCTGACCGAAAAACGCGTTTCGCAGTTTCGTTGAAACGAGCTAAAAATCTGCGATATTATTAGCATATAAATGAAATGTTTAGCAATTTTACGCGCTATAGAAGATTTTGATCGCGAGATTCGAGATGGCCGGAAATCGCCGGAAGCTATCACGAGATCGCCTTCATAAATAAATTGAAAACATGCTTTGTTACCGAAATATATTTCGAATAAGCTTTTACAATGTATAAGGAAAATACTTTTTAAGGTTATATTTTAATTGAGCTGCGACATGTGAGATTAAAAGGATCAAAAACTTTACAAGTTGTTGCCTTATTTTAAGACTGGGCTGCCAAATTTTGCTGTGTTTTCTAATAAGTAATTACGATCCCGAAAGTCGATTGACTTAAATGAAATGTTAGATGTTGCCTTATTTTAATAAAATACATACAAACGAGATTTAATAATAAAATTATGAATAAATTATTATTATTATTATTTACATTGCAAGTTCAATATAATATCACCGTAAGAAACTTAAATATTCGCAGAGTGTTGACATATATACCCTTAACATAATTACAATATCAACTGGTTGCGTGGAGAGAAAGAGGTAAATAGATCATTTTAAGAGAGCGACTAACCCAAAAAAACAAACGTCGTCCTTCTCTCTTCACACTCACGCCCGTCTTTCACATGCCAGGTGAAAAAGGACGACGCGTATTCATCGCCAAATTAGTTTTTTCTCTATAACTCGATAAATATACAAACTTTTAAAAATCCGCTAGGTCAGTTTCTCAATGATATAATTTTATACAATGTGTTAAAATATTAACTTAGTTCAATGCACGGTTATGGCAATAAATGAAAAAATCGTGAAAATTAGATGCATCTTTGTGATTTTTTTCCATCGAGAAAATTTTAAGATATCGTGCTCCTGCTTAGATCGAATTCTTGGAAATATAATGTAGTATCTAATTTCAGAAAATGAAACAATTTGGGGCTTATTTTCAAGTATAAAAATGAATTATAAAATCTATAATTTTGGGTTGGTCGCCCCCTTAATAAAATTATGTAATTGAACGTATTTCCTTTGCCTCGTCTTTTCTACCAATAACCTGTTGCTGTATAAAATCTTACTGAAATGAGATATGGATTCTCTACCTACTCGTCTCGATAGGCATTTCTTGTTAAAACTTTTACCACGGAGGTGACCCTCCTTCGTTGTTTTGGGTTGAATAATTAATTACTTTGTAATGGAAGACAACTCTCAAATATTAATTTTGCATAGTGAGCCCAAGTATTTGCATTGCTAATGTTTAACTTAGTCGGATATTTAGTAAATAGAATAGGTACACGTATTATATTAGCATTAACGTTTTAGGCTTTATAGCTATGTTGTTAATAGCGCTCTATAAAGCAAATTAAGTCCATCCATCAAATATGTTCAGTGGTTATTCGATAATAAGTATAATTTTATTGTAATTCGAGATCAATGAAAATTGTATTTCGCTGTACAACACTTATGGATACACATTAAACACAATATGAATAAATACGAAGAATATTTAATTTGAATATTACCGTTCCCTCCGAAGTATGCGATTGTAATGTAATTGCCGATTTATTATATCAGTTTCAATTAAAACAATAAAGCCTACGATGTTAAGTTTATATCAAATCAGTTTTAAATTAACATTATATTGAAATCAATTTATTACGTCGAGAAGTTTATTTGAATATTTGCATCATGCTCATGAAATTTTAATTTAATTAATTGTTCTTTAACTGGATCTGAATTATTTTAATACTTAGAACATCCAGACCCTCTTTAGGTGCAAGAACAAGCGCGCCGCTAGGAGCATGTTGTCACTCTCACTCGCATGCGGACCAGATCCGCGGGTGATAATCCGCATGACCCTTTCATGCGGATTATCATCCTTCCTGTGAATTTCAGACGTTGTAAATTTCGTGACGATTTCAAAAACTTGCATAGCTTGAGGATTGTACGTTCTTAGATCCCCTACGGCCTACAGTATAATTTTGTATAGTCAGCGAAGTGAAAGCTCTGGAGAACACAAAAGCGGTATGGAGGCTCAATAGATAATATTTGCATAATACCAACAACACATTAAATTGTGTTCAAATGAAGCTCCCAGCAGATCAAATCCGAATCCATCACCGATCATCAAAGTGGGTCAGGCTGACACGGAATTATCAGATACATTGTGATGCCCAAAATGATCGAAAATGATTTATTTCGTCGCGTACGATACCGACTAAATAGAATATAATCGAATGAATAATTGGACGAACGCCAAATGAAGTATTGATTCGAATGACCTCGTGATTTTGACTTCGCTTTTATAAATCTTTTAAACTGTGTCCCTTATTATGAAGCAACGTAAAGTTATAATCTTAATAATTTTATACTCTCGCAAATATTTAGATTTTTTTACTTTGAAAAAGACTTGTCCCAAAGAAGAACTGAAGTAAGATGTGCACAAATAATACTTTTGCCGACCAGCCAGAAGGTTTCTAGTAAATAGTAATAAAAAAAAGTATTCACCCCAAATTGGTAAAAATAACAGGGGAGCAAAGGCCCGAAGGCTTGGAGAGTAATTCAGTTTTATTACCTAATAACTCATTCTAATTTTCAATTTCTGTTGTATATTTCTCTAGCCTTCCCGAAAACTTATATACATTTTAACGATACCGGATAATAATTACACTAGGTGCTTTCCCACAGGTGCTTAAAGCCTCAATTTGGTAATTAATTAGATCTACTTTATGTGCTTTATGTATACTACCAATATAAAAGTTACAGGCTCGATTGCGCATCCGTTTGACCGCTACACCACGAAATAACTAACAAAAAAAGCGCCGCTATCAAGCTATTTTTTCATACAATTTTCAATCAAATCGAGGCTATAAGTAACTTTAAAATTGGTGCTCCCTCATCGGTAGCATTCACTACAAGCGATGTAACGTTACAGAGTCGAGCATTACATCAGTGAGGGAGGAGAACCGAGCATTACAATCGCGCATTGTAATGATACAATGTGTAATATCTTGATACAACTTGTAACATCAATGCCACGTGTCAGTGAAATCAATCTGCTATGGATAATACTCAAAGTCGAATCTATAATAATATGTTACACGCGAATTTTTAATTTTCATTTTCATTTTTCAATGCTCGTCAGCCAGGGTATTGTAATGTGCTTAAAGTCGAATCTATAATGAGGGAGCACCTTTAAAGACGCTATTTTTAATGTTATTTGTTACAGAATACAGATATACGAGTAGAGTAGTTTTCGGGGAAGGACTTAGATTTTTTTTACGGGAAATCTTCTCGCAAAATTCTCTTCTCGAAAGATGAAATTTTTACAAATAGCTTATGTATTGGTATCGCCATGGATATAATGACATGTACTAAGCCTCAGTATCTCAATTAAAAGGGTAAGGAACCTCGGCTATGAACTTGAGAAGTTGAATACATTTCAATTGCTAATCTAACAATTAACTTAAATAAAGCACAAAGAAATATTGCAGGCATATTTTATACACTCAAGTAACAAGTTATAATATGTAATATCATTGTAAGCAAGACGTGAGTGGAAGAATAAGGTAAGTGACATGAAAAAACTTCCGGTTTTTTTTGCTTAAATGAAGGCATTAGGGCCGGAAAAATGATTTGAAATAGAGAAACTATGAAGTATATGTGTAGCCAGATATACTACTAAGACAGATTGTCTATCTGTATGTTCCCTCTTCACGCCCAAACCGATTTTGCTGATATTTGGTAATGGAGATACTTTGAGTCCCGGGAAAGGACATAGGATACTCGAGTTTGCACAGACTATAAAATGTTATATTGAAACAAATATTCAATCAGAATGAAAATTTATTCAGGTATGCTCATCATTAAAACCGTTTGGTTGCTCTTAATTAATGTGTATTGTCCTTTTATTTTTACTTATTTTAGTAGCAGTTTAAAAACACGTCAAAGAAACAAGTTTTTGTTTGCGTCGGAACAATTGAAACGCTGCACAGAGCATGACAGGACATGGTCTCCTTTTCGTGAACCACTCCTTTATAAAGATTAAAAAAGCGTATATTATATTATAATAATGTCACAAAAAATACTTAATGTGTTGATTAGAAAGTTTATATATTGTTTTGAACAACTTATAAAGGCGTCCTTAATCCTTTCATGCGTGTCATCGCCCGCGCGCGGATTTGGTACGCATGAAATTTGCCCGAACTATTATATATTTTCATGTCATGCGGGTAACACGCGCTTGGATAGTAGCCTGTTGTCACCCGCATGCGGACAATATCCGCGTGCGGGTGAGTTGTCACCGCGTCACATGCATGTTGATGTATGACAACTGACAAGAGAAGCGCCGTAAAACAGCGTCGCGTTTATTTTGTCACCAATCACGAATATAGCACATGTTTGTATACAACAATATCCAAACTTCAATTATGAAAAGAAGATTACGAATGTTTTTATTTTTGGCAACAAACAGTTTTACATCCATTTAAAGTTTTGGCAACCCTGCGCCTTCCCTGAGACAGTCTTAAGAGTGTAGCCCCATTCCGATCCAATCACCCTCTCTACTCGTTCGATATAAAATATAATAACGTTTACTTAAATTGTTTACATTTGCAAGCTTTTAAATAGGAAATCACAATTTTGTGTAGAAAAATCATAGATACTTATGTAAACAGAGTCGCACCTGTCTGTCCCTATACATAACTAATATTATGATTAGATCTTTAAAACAATGCAATAGATTTACAATACTATATTATAACATGGCAAAACAACGTGTGCTGACTGCTGGATCAGCTAGTTAAGGATATAATTGTTGTCAAACATTCTGCGACTAATGTTTATAGCGCAACAAAAACTACTGACAAAATCGTCTTCAGCAACGAGATAGTAAGATTAAGTTCGGTTTAAGCTCGTACAATGACCCCTGACCTGTTTTTAACAGCCAGGATTAAGTTCAGACCGTAATAAGGGGCAGCATCAACGGTCATTCCACGTAAGACCAAGGCTTGGATTAAGCTCAATTACACGCACGCGTTCTGCAGGCTATTCTGCAGAAGTTTACAAGCCGCTTTAATAATTAAGTCAATATGCTATATTATAGGATTTTAAGCAGAGTTATTTAAAAAAATTAAAAAGACTTTTAAGATAAAAATTTAACTTAATATCATACCTCTGTTTATGAATATTATTTTATAAAGGTTCTACCCGAAAATAATAACTCAAATATAAACAGTGATTTGTAATTTTTTTACAGTTTTTGTAATTCGTACAATGCCTTTAGAATAACGCCTTGACAGACAAGAACAAAACATCTTTTAACTATAACGTCTTTTATGCAGATGTTAAGTGAATATTTTTTATAAGAAAGGAGGTTATCAATATTCCTATGTTATTCTAAACATGATAAAATAATATCTTCGACTGAAACAAAAACATCAGCAATTGATGTCGAGTCACTTAATTTAAGAAAACATGTCCTAAGAAAACGGCGACTAACCCAAAGTAATTACAAGGACATTAAAGTTAAGGGGGAATTAATTTCTGGGTCGCCAATTTTCATTACGGCTGAGAAGTTCGTGAGGCCAGGGTAGAGCTTGGAATCTGGCCAACCGGACAAACTCCAGGTTTGTTGAACTTCATTGAATGCTGAAAAACTCGGATTGTCGTTTAGCTCACTGAATTTACGCAGTTTAAAGCGGTATTATTTTGATTTTTTAGTGTCTAAATACACCATTCCGAAGTTCCACGGCGGAATATCCGAATTATTCCGCCTGCAATGTATTTTAACCCTAGGATGGTAACAGGGGTGCCCCAACACCCCACGCAAGCATTCACGAGCCGATTTCTCGAAAATTATTGGCTATTTTGATCTAGCATTTTGTGTATTCTTTTGTTTTACTGTAATTCATCATTAGCCGTTGCGTGATGGGAGCAGCAAAACGTCAATTTCGTTCTGCAGAACCTCCGCCAAATTACCAAAGCTTGCTCGATGTACACTGCGTCCTCGAATAAATGACAAAAAAGTAAATATTTTTTGTTCCAAATCCAAAAGACCTACGTGAACTGAACAACGCTTGGAAATTTGTATTAATTGTGTTTTATTACTAAAGATTTATTTCGTGTAGTTACAGATTGATCTCCAGAAAAGTGTTGCTTTATTTTGTTTTTACATTAAAAAGTATTAGTTTTCATGAAACAAAAGGTTTTTTTTTATAAAAAACAACTGGGTTGACCTGGCACCCCTGTTACTATGCGCGGTTGAGTAAATTATGTTACCATCCTAGGGTTAAATTACCGATGATACACCATGCCGAAATTCCGTCGCGTTATATTGTATGCCTTTGACATTGCTGACGTAATCTTGCGGAATTTCAGCCGTGGAACTTCGGCCTAGTGTGTTCAGACACTTAACTTTCGTAAATATAGAACATTATATTATACTTATAGATGACATTGATAAGAGAGCGTGTGATCTCAGCCCTCAGGTGCCGTTCCGATCAACGTGCAGTAAGCGATCACGACGGCCATCAATATAGAATGCCATAATACAAGTTTTTACGTGGTAACATACTGGGTATGTCGATTTTCCGAGATATGCACCTAATTTCGCCTAAAATCTCTGGACTACTAAAAATAAAGCTCAATGAATTCTGTTTTAATAAAGCCGCATTGAGAATCTCATCTGTATCGTCACGGATTCGGCGAACGAAATGTAATTTCAGGACGCGAAAACATAAAAAGCTTCGTGAAATTCTAAGGATATTTCTGGAAAAATATGTCAAAAGTAATTCAAATCTGGGCTCGTTTCGGAATCACTTAATATTGCGGGCGGCTCGCGGCCTCCCCGGCTTTTACAAGGGATCCACATAGCTTCTGAATAACTGAAATCTTACACAAACTTGCTTCAGCCTCACAAATCCCGAGATGTTGGGGAACACTTTTTACTGAAACACTCATTCAAGGACAAGATTTCGAAGTGTTGAGGGTATATACAAAGAACCTTAGACGACATTTCACATTGTCACGGGCAAGGGCGTACCCAGGATTTCAGCTCTGCCAGGACACCGGCCACGTGGCTGCCAAGTGCCAGTGCCCGGTGGACCGCAGCCGGACTTGTTTCCGGTGCGGGAAACCGGGGCACAAGGCGGCGGAGTGCGGGGCTGCAGAGCCAAACTGCGCCCTGTGCGAGGCCGCTGGCAGGGCAGAAAGGGGGCACGTGCTGGGCGGCAGAGGATGTCCATCTGCCGTGAAAAAGCCGGCCCCCCGAGAAGAGAAGGCCCCGTCCAAGGCTCGGCAAAAGCCGAAGTCTAAGGGCGTGCGGGCTCCGCCCGTCTCTGCCGCTATGGAGACGGAGGCCTAGACCCGCGGGCGGCGATCGGGGGATCCCCGCCCGCATAAAAGGTCCCGAGGTGACAGCCCCCCTATAGCCCGGGGGGCTCTCGGTGAGGTCAGCGGTCAAAGCCGCTGGAAGAAGATGCCGGTTGCGGCTGCGCGCGGGAAGGGGCGGAATTGAATTGCCCCGTGGTACCCGTCCCTCCCGCACTAGGCGCATGACGGAGGGCTGGGGGGGTTTTAGTGGGTAGACCTCTTGTAGGGAGTCCCACATACCCCTG